>CAUJRU010002391.1:0-79750 GCA_963277665.1 Viscum album | reverse complement strand
AAACAGTTTTGTATAAATAATATTATTAAATTATATTAGTTATGATTAAACCTGTTAAATATTAAAGAGGTGTAGATATTTAATATGTATTTCATATAGTAATAGATATAATAAGTATACCCTAAAACATGGTAAGTTGTGTGATGAATGATCTTGAGATGACCGACCGATGCATAATTGAAATTGCATGTCTTGTTTTGTGAATGTGGTTATTAAATTTGTAATAATTGCATTTATTTTTTTGTATTGATGGCATGTGAGTCATCTTTGACTAAGTATATAAGGACCTACGTGTCCGATTAAAAAAGTTATTTATTTAACACCCCTAGACCCCCTCACATGCATGTGAGTAAATTTGTAATTAAAAGGAAATCAACAAGAGGTGTCCTTGATGACGTGTCCCCGAAGAGGTGTCCCCAAAGAGGCATTCGAGAATAGTCGTTTGACATGAGGCGTTGCTGTTTGAAAGGAGGCTAACGTTTGCTGAAATATTTGATAACAGAGACTCCATGTGTCCATAAGTTTTAGTTATTTTATCAAATAATGATAAACTAATAATAAGTCTCAAGATCATGTCATGATTAATTATTCATAACTAATTAAAATATATAACATTATATTACGTAATGTTAAATATTAATGTAGTATATAATATTTTATTAATTATTTTTTATAGGTAATAATGTCTGCGCAAATATATTGCAATGGTGAGACCATTTATACAGAGCATGGATTTATCTATAGTGTGCCACCTGTCATAGTGGTAAATCTTCATGGTTGTATGAAATTGGATGTATTTCGCAATAAGATTCATAATCGGATAAAACTGAGGGTCGATCAATCCATTTCTTCAATCACATATCGACATATACAACATCCTGAACGTTTTTGGCACATCGAGTACCCTTTGGTCGATGATGATGATTGGATGGAAGAATCTTCCTTATTTAGACATCAGTGTGATGATGGTTTGATGCAATTGTATGTCATGATTTCTGATATAGATGTGGTGCAACTGACTACTACAAAGCCGTGTTTTGTGAGCTCTATACAAGTTAGTCCTTCACATCAGTCTTTTTCATTGCCTCCTCATTTGACTCCATGAATAGAAGAAAATTATGAAGAAGATGGTCAAAATGTAGAAGGAAATGTAGATGACATCCCTTTGTGTGTTGATATAGTGAATGAAAGTTTATCTGAGGATGAAGAATCTGAGGAACCATCAGGATATGATTTGGGTGAGGGTGATGTGGGGAATGAACCTTCTCAGGTTCTTTTGAGAGATGTGGGTGAGGGTGATGTGGGCAATGAACCTTCTGAGGTTCCTTTGGGAGACATACATCCACGACAACCACTGGTTAGTGGTAATCATCCTTCAGTATTGAGTTCCTTAGTTAAAGGAATGTCTCTTGAACAATATTTTTATTGGGATGTCATTACATAGGCTTCTGAATTCCCTGGAATTATAGGGAATAATTTTGTATCAAATGACAACACCATCTATGTCGGTCAAGAGTTTGAAAGTAAATTGGTCATGGAAAATATGATACCACACTGGGAGAAATTTCAAATTTATGGTTGATGAGTCAAAGAAGACAAAATATATCATTCGTTGTGAAAAATATGTGCCAGAATGTAAATTTCGATTAAGGGAAATATTTGATAAATTTTTCATGTTTGAGGATAACCAAATTAGAAGGTCCACACACTTGTGTGAATCCTAGCTTGTCATAGGATCTCTCTTCCCTTGATTCAGAGATTATATCAAATGTTATTTGTGAGATGATATGAACATGTCAGGATGTTCTCATTGCCCTTGTTCAGGAAAGAGTAAAACAGTTGTATAACTACAAGATATCATATACCAAAGCATGGAATGCAAAATAGAAGTCAATTGTAAAAGTTTATGGTGATTTGGATGAATCTTATGCTATGTTGCCACAACTTATGTAATTGTTATCTCTCAACAATCAGTTTTTTTATCAGTTGGACACTGTTGAGTATGTATCCCCCAATCACCGAGTTGATCGAACAAATGTGAAGTTCAATAGGGTTTTTTGGGCATTCAGACCATGCATTGATGCATTTAACTATTGTAAACAATTTATTCAAGTTGTTGGAAATTTTAGGTTTGGCAATTATACAGGTGTTCTACTCATTTCTTCCACATAGGATGGTAATCGTGCTCCACAGCCACTTGCCTTTTCTATTGTTGAAAAGGATAATTCTGAATGTTGGAGCTGGTTTTTGGCATCTATACGTGTTCATGTCACACAAAACCATGGTGTGTGTCTGATATCTGATAGAAATCAAGCGATTATAGACGTTGTGGTTAGTGATGGGTTTTCATGGACTGATCTGAATTCTTATCATCATTATTTCATTAGAAATACTGCATGTAATGTGCATAAGCATTTCAGAGATGATGCCATAAAGATGGTGATCCTCAATTTGGGTATGTTATTCTAAACATATTTTTTGAAAAAAAAAAATTATTCTCCATTTTAATATATTATTCTCTTATGGTTTCTATAAGGCCCCAGCCTTAAACCTTACATAATCTTGAGTTATTACAAGATTACACATTGAGGATCTTTTTAGGTTTAGAGTTTTAGAGAATTAGGACATAACTATTACATCTCAAAGATTACAAAGTAGACACATCTACTCAACTTCCATTTTTTCAAAAAATAAAAACTCTTGAACAAAAGAGTCATGTCTAGTTCCTTGTTTTAGACAGCCTGACATTTCCTTGATCCCATCCTTGACCCTATTCAACTTTATGTCCTGTGAAAAACATTTCAAAAAACTTGGGATGAGCATAAAAAGCTCAGTAAGGGTTATAGAAATATGGAAGGGAAACATGAGTTCATATATACATAAGAATGAAATCATACTTTACCCATAAAACATAGGCACTTTAACATACCTCATAAAATCATGAATAAATCATAGAAATCATAAGACATAAAGGTAACTTGAGGCATTCATATCATTCTTACGTAGGGAGTAACCCTCTTGGTTACGTTTGGAATACCCATCACAGTATATTCCCTAAATCTCTTCGGAGAAACCTTAATGTTTAACCCCTTCGCGTTACCCAATGCATTGGAGATATATATCGGGCTCACCCGCCATTAGTTTATCACGGAACCACCCGTCTTCATACTAATGCCCAAGAACCATAACATAATCGTATCACATAAAACATACATAAAGGAAACATAACATTTCCACATTTCAATGACAAGAGATAACATCATGATATTATCATAAATAAAAACATCTAATAAAATAATTAAAACTCTATGAGAGAAAAGTCCCTTTATACTTTGAAAATATAAAAAGAAGACATTTAAAAGAGATTTTATAATCAAAGTGTCTCGTACCACTTTGAAACTTTTGAAAGGGCTTTAAAACAATCATGTCCATAGGAATAAATCCTTAAAACCATTTTTAAAACATGGAAATGGATGATAAATGTTTAAAAGAATAAATATTTAAAACTATTTTAAATACCAAAATAAAAGAAAAGTAAAACATGGTATTTATTTTTCATTTTAAAAAAAGTATGGCTTGAAGAGGAAGCCGAAACTCAAATAATGGTCACGGCGGCGGAGAAGTCGTTGTCTCCGCATACGTACGACAAAACATTCCCTTTTGTCGTTTAGTAAACGCTTCGTATAAAAAGATTCATTTTGAATAAAAGTAAAAGTCAAAGGGGTTTATACACCGTATAAAAGAAAGTTGTGTATAAAATGAAATATGCCTCAATGAAAGGAGATTGAGACGAAGTCCCTTACAAAGACGGTATCCTTGGTTAAAGGATAAATCAATTACATAATTATGTGTGACAAACAAATACACCAAATATAAGTGGATATTAAGTGTAAAATAATCAAAGGTCATTCACACATATTCAAAGGACGACATATTCAATAACTACATGTTGAACCCAAAGAAATCGAAATTGGGTTAAGAAGTTCCCTTGACAGCCTAACGACGTCACATCAAAATGAGTTGATGAGAGATAAAAAAAAGGGTATCTCATCACTTGGACATAAAATTTACATCAATAATGATATATGAGGACATATCCCAACATAACAATATGTAAATTAAAAGACCCAACAAAATAAGTCTTTTAAAAGAGGAGGGTGAAAGGTTCCCTTACCGACATGGGTATCTTTCGAAACATACACCTCGTGAAAGAAGGGCAATACAACATTGATGTAAATACTCATAAAAGAAAGTATATTACACAATGAGTAAATTAATGGGCAGTACATACACCATTCAAAGGAAATTGTGGCAAATGTAGCATAAATCTCACAGGAATAAAAGTGAGATGAAAAATCCCTTATGAGAACTCGGCAGCCTAACAGCGCCACATAAAACTTACAAAAAAGGAATGATGAGATCAAATAGGGTATCTCATCATATTAACATAAAGTTTATAGAAAGAGGAATATAAAAGAACATCCCCCAACATAACAAAGTGGAGCTTAAAAGAAGTGACATAGAGGAGAGTACTTAAAAAGAATGAGAGAGGTTGGATCTCTTACGAAAAATTCGGCAGCCTAACGGCGCCACTCAAAACTTCCAAAATGAATTAATGAGAGAGAATAGGGTCTCTCATCATATGAACATAAAAATTATAGTAAGAGTAATATAAAATAATATCCCAATAACAAGAAATATGATCTTTAAAAGGAATGACATAAAAGAATGTACTTAAAAAGAAAGAGAGGTGTAGGATCCCTTACCTCAGGTCCGACTTGACTCGATCGTTCTTTAACGTCCTGAATAATAAACTTGAGTTAATTTATACTTTCTTATGAACCTTCTTAAAGTTAATTATTCCTTTTATATCACTTATTTAAATGTTATAAACATTATGTAATCATTTAAGTTAATAATGTTTGTTTTTTCGATATTTGGTTCTTAAGTTGAAAATGGACTTCTTACAATTACATGTTGTTTGTGTGGTCAAAGGTTCATTATATCCAGAATTATATTCATGATTTTGATATCATATATATCATATATATCCAGCATATACATGTATTTATAATATTACATAATCATTTAGAGGTAAGAAATGAAATGCACCGTTCAAGGAGACGGTAAGCCGTACGTACGCATGAACGCTACTTTCATTTATATCTCATACTTTAATGGAAATAAACAATAATTATATAGAGGTATATTATAATTCCAGTATAAAATCATATATAATAACTTTAAATCCATCCTTTATACGTCCCACGTATGGCATTAACGAATCAAATCACTTTGAGGTGGCGGTAGTCCGTACTTCCTAAAATGAAATTATCGTGTTTACCGACAATGGAAACCATAAAGGTATGAAACAAATGAAAATACAAAAGCTTAAGTAAAACATAAACATATTATATATCATATATAAATATAGTTTCATCTAAATGGCCACCTTTTAAGGTGTTATATGAGTGTTGAACAATCATCGTTTCGGGAGGTAGAATTTCTCCATCCACGGAAACCGTATGTTCTTTAACCATTTGATGTAGTTGTGTGAGATTTTAGCTCGAATAAATCTTATAAAAACATCCTAGTATATTGAAGATACTGGTGTTGTTACTAAAGAAGTAAATAAAAAGATTTTAGGGGGTTGGAGAAGCAAAATAAAACAAATGAACATGAGAGAATGAATTACCTTTAAAAGTGTAACTCCTTTTGATTTGAGCCTAAAGGATTCCTTTGAAAGGATTCTGCCCTATGGGAATCCTCTAGGATGAGGCGAGGTATGTGGAGAGAGTAAATGGGCAGGGGATGGCCGAGCCAAATGCTTGAGGAGTGTGTGAAATGAGGTAGAGGTGGGGGCCTTTTATAAGAGGAGAGGAGGGGCACTTTTGGAAATCATGAAACTATTATTTTATTTTCAAAAGTGTTTCGAATTTCTAAGGTCCCACATTGATATATTTCTAAGATAATATGATAAGGCTTAAAAATATTCCCATCCAATATTTTTTGGACAAGTGTAGGTCTTAGATTTTATATTATCGTTTCATTTTATTTAAACTGCTCATTAATGAGGTCATCGTTGCATCATCATGATGTCGTAATTAAATTAATTTATTTAATATCTAAAAATTATAACAAAAATATCCTGATGTAGGAAATATTTTTATCTTTCCAAAGAGTATTTATAGACAAAAATATGATTAGTATAACCCCTTCTAAAAATTGTTTTAGTAAAATAATTTATGTTAGTGTCTTTTTCACCTTTATTTAAAAAAAATGCATTAAAGTTATTATCTCACCCAAGAGGCTCCATAGGGTCCCCTAAATCGACCCATGGATTGTATTGGTCGGCCATGACTCATCCAATAGGGGTAGGACAAGTGTCATGGTGTTTTCATGTTTTTATAATATCATTTTTACCTTAAATTACACTAATTACCTCTAATCGCGATTAATGAAAAAAAGTTACTATTCACCAAAAAAATTATTTTCATCCCATTGAACCACATTTTACATACTAATTACAACCATGTATGTCGGATTTTCAAAATTCAATACACATTAGTGGTAAACTTTCATTTAACTGAAAAATCAGTTTGCTTGATTACCACTTAGTGGTTTCACTATTCATCAAAAATTGAAGTTTTTTAGAAAATTACCAAAAATTCACCCTAAGCTATATTTGATATTCCGAATTCAAAAATGATGTCTATTTTACAAAATTCAAAACATATAAGTTGAATTAATTAATTTAATAATTAATTCCCGCTGTCAGAGCAAATAGCGTGTTTTTATGAAACAAAAAGTATCAAAAGATTGACACTAGTTTAAGTCCGATTTCAAAGTGAAATTAATTCCAAAGATCACTATTGGATTAAATGGTAAAATTATATTCTAATTTTACTTTAAAACCAATTCAAAATATAATCTAATCATATAAATAAATTAGATTAAAAAGTGGTTTTAAATTTAAATACAACATTTTTCACTATTCATTAAAAATTGAACTTTTTCGGAAAGATACCAAAAATTTACACAAAGTAAATTATGATTTCCCGATTCTAAAGAAGAATTTTATTTTGTCAAATATAACACATAAAATTTTCAAAAGGTGGATTTAAAAGAGGTTCGCCATCAAAAGGTAGTTAATCGACCTTTTAAAGAATATTTGAATGTTTACGCTTAAAAAATTGGATTCATTCGCATTTTTAATCCTCTAACATTTATTGTAAAAAGCAAAAATATTTGACAAACATATATAATCATTTTTTAGTTATTTCTGTTCATTCCCGCCATTACAACGGCTAGGCGTTAACTACCAAAATAATATTATTTTATTATTAGAGTGCAACGTACGATTTCAAAGAAACTCGTTGTCACGTATTGGGTACGCCATCGAGTATAGCGTTTTCTTTAAAGTAGTGTTAATATTTTATTCACAAATATGGATAAATATAAAAATTTCATATTCTTTATTTACATGGGGTGTTACAGTTTCAGCATATGAGCCCCAACAAGAAAGGTTTGATCGACGCCTTGAAGAGATCTGAACTGCTAATGAAGATGTGTATGAATATATGATGTATATTTCAAAGGGGAAATGGTCATTAGCATATGATGGTGGCTGAAGAAATGGCCATATGACCACTAATATAGTGGAGTGCATAAACGGGGTCCTCATGGGTGTGCGTAAACTTCCTATCACAGGGTTAGTGCAAGAGAAATTTTATAGATGTGTTCACTACTTTGTTGACCGGTCCCAAAACGCCAATCAGGGGATGGAAAACGGAATGCGTTTTACGCATTATTTCCAAAGTGATATTGATTCGATTCTGAATGAGGCTTCAAGATGGACTGTTCTAGCCTTTGATAGGGAAAAGATGATCTTTCAGGTAAGAATATGCTTCAACTGGGCTACATGCACTACTGGTCGAGTGTTTGTAGTGATGTTAGATAACAGATATTGTGATTGCGGCAACTTTCAGGCATTTAGATATACATATGCACATGTTATCGCATCTTGTGCTTCAGTAAATATATCATGGGAGACATATGTTGACCTAGTGTATCACATCAGCACTTTGGTGAACTGTTATAGTGCAGCTTGGATGCCTGTTGGTGACATTCATTCTATCTCATTGCCTGCTGATCAGCCGACCATCATCCCTGATATTTCCATGTTTCATAATTTGGTTTTTTTTCATTTATGATTTATTCAATGTCTGTCGATTTTTAAATTATTGTCTTCATGCTACTAGGTTATGACCTCGAGGAAGACCAAAATCAAGTCGAATCAGAAATGAAATGGATTGGCCTCGACAATGAGGAGGGAGAATATGATGTAGTATTTGTCATTCAGAAGTACATACTCGTAATATATGTCCCCAAGTGGTAGTACAGAGCTCCACATATCTTCATCAATGATCGAGTTTGTGTATTGTATCACGAATATGTATATTTTTATTTTTATGTGGATGTTTCGGTATTGAATCCTTTTATTTTTGACTTTCTCTATTTCTAACATGTTTCTATTTTGGTTTGTCTCATTTTTTGATTCTCTAATAATAAATTTTGTGATACTCAAACTATCCAAAAAAACAACATAGAATGAAAGAAATAACTCATGGAGGTCCACATGAAATTCCTAGAAGACCTCTATTGGTTTTAATTAATGTAGACCTCATAAATATTGAATCTCAAAATTTGGTAATAGGGTGCTTTATTTAATGATGGTATTGGTCAAGTATTACAAACTCTAATCCACACACAAAAAATCACGTATAAATCGAAAATATTAACACAATAATTTTTCATTTCATTGTAAAAAAAAATTTTAAACATTAGTTTAAATTATTTATTGAATTCACTATAATAGAGTAACGATGATATCATTTGTGAAGATGGAAGATTTTCCACTGCTCACATCTCAGGCTACTCATGTATCACGACTGCTTTTAGAGGGATGTCCAGTGCCTCTATTGAGTGTATGCAGATCTCACCATTTCCATCATACCGCACCACCTCCCACTATCATCCATCATGTTCTTCAGGATGGATTCTATGGCGTAGCGATGTGAGAATTCATGTTTCTCGATCATCAGCTCATTGCTACACTTGTAGAGAGATAGAGGCCAGAGTCACATAAATTCCATTTTTGAGAGGGGAAGATGACTATTACCTTATAGGATGTGGCCATTATGTTGGGTCTCCCCATCGATAGTGCGACTCTGACTGGCCAAGTTGGAGATGATTTTCTGAAGCTTGTTCATATACTACTGGGAATTGAGGTCCCTGATGATGGCAGGACCATCGTTGGTGGTCTATTACGCATGACTTGGCTAAACCAGCACTTAACACAGTTAGAAAAGGATGTTGATGACATCATCGTGCTGCGATTTACCTGTGCATATATTTTGAGGCCGATCGGTGGCACCCTTTTTGTTGATCACTCCACTACTTTTTTACATTTGATGTATTTATCTGTTTTGGAGGATTTGGACGAGGATGGACGATATAGCTGGGGGTCTGCTTGACTAGCCTATACATACAGGGAGTTATGTAGCGCATGTTGCTTCGATAAGATGCAGATCACGGGGTGCATGGTTCTTACACAGATGTGGGTATGGGAGCACATCCCTCGTTTAGCTCCACATGCTCGTGTGCCATTACCAGCAGATATTGTAGCAGAGGCTCCGCGTGGACGTTGGTATGTTATTCCTTCCTTATACTGTCTAACTTAATTGTATAACTTTCTATTATGAAATGTAAATATAACAATATTATCTATAGGTGGAGTCAGGCACATCGACATTCAGATTCCCCTAGACACGACGTCCACGCCTACAGACTTATGTTTGACAGCATTCAACCACACGATATAAGTAATTATTATTTATATTGTTAAATCTTCATTCTTTACTATACATGTATTCATTTATTAATTGATTATTTATTTTTTCTTTCAGATTTTATGGATGCCCTAAACAGATGCTATTATCCAGAGTCTTCCACCATACTGTACGAAGATGCTTGTTATCGGCTCCTGTAGGGTTCTATTGATTGATTTTCATATAGTTGAGTGGCATCAGATTGATATAGTTATGAGGCCGTTTAGATTCTTTCAGCCTGTTCCTGACCCGCTCAGTCAGTAAGATTCACTGCATTCCCTGAAGATGTCAGGGAAGTGATATTTTGAATGGAGGAGATACCACACCAGATATATTGATTTATGGGATAGACGACAAGACTTCAAGTAGTGAGGGGTGGGGACAATGCGTTTTCATTTGGTGGATCAGATGGATTACGCAGCTTGGTACTACAGGTCCCCAGTCAGATTTCTGACACGATACGGACGAGGCTTTCATGAGCTGGTATACATAGTTCCTTCCACAAATCAGTGAAATTTTTATTCATATTACTTAACAACATAATTTTTTTTCGTAGGATGCTCGTATCTGTCATCTACTACACATGTCTGATCCACTAGAGGACACCATATCTGACCCAACATATTTCCACACCCTTGTATCAGAGCTGATTCCTTTGATGGACGAGATTTATCATGACATTTTCTTTGATCCACCACATGCTCAGGGGGATGCGGAGCCTGATGAGTCTCATATAGATGTACCAGGGGGGACGACCCTGTTATGGATCTTGCTGTTCCACAGGAGGAGGATGTTCAGATTGATCAGTCAGATGTTGTTGTTCCACAAGAGGAGGGTGTTCCGCATGATCATTCATCTGCTCCTCCAGCTTTTCAGGCTCAGCCAAATGTAGATAGAGCCGATGACTGGGTTGAGCTCGATTCATTATTAAAGACATCCTTAGCACAACAACCATCTTCTTTCCATGTTGGTGAGAGTTCCATCCAACCTCCACTGTCATTAGATGCAGGACATGGTACAAATGGTGAGACTGTACATCCACCGCCTGCCACACAGGAGGATATATGTGGGGGTGGCTGCTGAGAATGATGTGCAACATATGCCAGAGCACAGACAGAGACATACACGACGTGGACGCGTCCAGTATACACCTGGTTGTGGGACATATGAGCATCCATGCCAGAGGCGTAGATTAGGTTGATTTTTTATTTACAATACACTATATATGTGCATTACTATTATCACTTATAGAGTTTTATTTTTTTAACAAATGTCTTGCTGTCGTCAAATTATCTTCCAAAATTAATAATTTCTATTTGGTATTCATTAATAAATATTAATAATCTGGATGAAAAGATCTGTGAACATCAAGAAATCATGACAAATATTATTGATATCAATGATTTGAATCCTAAAATCATGGAACAAGATTCATTATTTTAAAAAAATAAATTGCATAAAGAAGAATTTCAATGAATAATGAATAATTGTTAAGAGTGGATTATTATGATTGAAGATCAAAAATCCCACAATATGAGATGTATGGAATTAGATGTTCATTTGGCCAATTTAGAGAAAATAAATATTCAAAATTTATAAAAGGACACGTGTTCTACTGGTACCCAATCTTCACTGGAAGATTTTACTGTTAAAATACCTTCATCATGTGATAAAATTATGGACATTATGAAAAAGATTATTTCCATATTCTTCTAAAATAAGAAACAATTCTTAAGAGGGTTAAGAACGGGTCAACATATCTAAGAATAAGTATTGATGAAGATCATTCTTGGTGAAGTTATATAAGATTTTAAAACTGATGTTTATGAATGTTTCTCATTAGGGGGAGGTAAATGAAGAAATATTAAATTAATACCAGAATTAATATATCAATTAGAATCAAATCTAATTACTGCAGAACATTCTGGAAGATCATGTTATTGAAAGTTAAATGTTTTTCTAAATCTCTCTTCCTTTGTTAACAAAAAAATACTGAATAGAAAGGGGTTATAATTGAATTAATCAAATACATTAGAAAATTTTGCTTCTAAATAAATGATGTTTTTTTAACCTTTATGTAGGATGCATGAACGAGGTTCACACATTCTTTAGAAAGTTCATAAATGATGTGTGAACCTCGTTCATGCATTTACCATTGCTAGAATGAGTGAACGGGGTTCGTGATCATTTGAAGACGGGTGAAAGATGTGTGAACCCTGTTCACACATTCGGCCTAGAAGAAGATGCGTGAACCGGGTTCACGCATCTAAAGACCCATTTTTAAAAATACTTCAAACCCTATCCCTTTTCCAATTTTTTTTTAAAAAAAAACTCATATATATATAAAACCCCATGGATGGAGGATCAGAGCTTTTACGGGTCGATGATGGAGGAAGGTTAGTGAGACGATGGAGCGGATGTCAGATGACTTGCGGGATTGATATTCTTTGGGCCTGTATGGTCCAAATAGGGGCTTCTGATGGATGATCTGGGATGCCAGTGGACAACAGTGTACGGCCCAAAGGTGATCATCATTGGAGCGGCTCGACAGCGGCGGGATTTTTGGGAAGGCTCTGGCGTGAAACTCGGCGGCGTGACGACGATGGATGGTTCGAGTCCAGTGTGTCAACCTCAACTTATGACGTGATTGTGTGTTCATGATGCGGCTAGGTTGATGACCTCGGGATGAAGGGGTTTGCCGGCGATGGACCTGGGTGACCTCGGTTGCAGGGCATGCTGATGTCTTGTTTGGTATTCTGGTGGGGCAATTCGGCTCGCGCTCATTGGCTTTGAGAGAGACTTTCCAGTGGGGACTTGCAGGCGATGAACTCGGGCACATGACCTTGGGATGCGACGTTGACCTCAATGACGTGGGATCCCAGTGGAGGAGTTGGCCTCGTTTCAGGCGGCTCAGGTGGCAGACCTGCTGGGGTTCTGTTCCTCGCTGGCGACCTGCGTGTGATGTTGGGAGGACACAGCGAGTATGTGTGGTGCCGTTCGAGTCTTAATGGAGGGTGACACGTCGGTCGTTGGACGTGCTGAATAGGGACGACCGGTGACAACAAGGTGAAAGACCTCGGGATGTGCCACTTCGGTACGTGAAAAGGCCTGGCGATAAGTTGGATGATGGGAACGTGAGAGGACCTCGGGTGTATCACCGAGGTATCCTGTTTACTGTTTGGATGATTTGGTGGTGCGTGTGCGTAGTTCTCAGAGTGGGGTGAAAAACTATGAATACGGGAGTAATGATCGGGATTATGGTCATATGTCCGTTATTGATTGAACGGTTTCAATTTATAATTTTTGGTCGTATAACATTTTTAATTCTGGATGTTTTTGGTTTTTCAGGTGGTATTGCTTTTGAAAATTTATATTTTGGTGGGGTTGTATGCTGCATGATTTTTACTTGTTGCATTTTTATTTTCATAATATTTTTTGGACCGAATACGTTCGGATCGTGAACATTTCTGTTATATATTTATATAATTATATATATATAATTAATAAATATAAATATACTAAATATATTCATTATTTAAATATATTTATTCTTGTTTTATAATTATTTAAATATATAATTATTTATTTATAATTATATAAATACTTTTTTAAAAAATTAATATTTATATATTTATATCATTGTATAGATTTATATAATTATATTTATATATTTAATTAATTTATATAAATATAAGTATTAATATAAAAATATATATATATATACACTAAATTTTTTAATTATTTAAATAAATTTAATATATTTTTAAAAAATTTATAAGTATATATATACTTTCTTAAAAAATAATGTTTATTTATTTATAATTAAAAATATATAAATTAACAAATATAGTAAATATACGATTATAAATGAATTTATTTATCAATATTTGATTAAAAATATATTTTTAACTTTATTAATGAATTTATAATCTTAAATTCAGGCATGTTAAAAATAAGTGAAATTGTATAATTAAAAAGAAGTACCCATTAAAAATACTCAAAACGTAGATGAGTATTATTAATTAAATATAAATTATTTAGAAAATAATGATACATATATATATATATATATATATATATATTGAAATAAGGATGAGTACATATTGATAATACTAAAAAATAATAAGTAAATATAATTAAATAATATAATATAAATTGATTAAATTCAAAAAATAGAAAAATAAAATTATACAAAATGAATAAATAACACCTAATTGTAATAATAATAATAATAAATAAATAAAATTTGCCAATTACAAACAAAATGTATTTAATGCATCATGTTCTAATGAAATTAAAAAATGAACAATAAAATTTGAAAAAATAACATAAATATTTGGTGTATGTGTTTCTATATAAGATTTCATTATTTATGAAAATATTTGTGTTTGTGTGTGTGTATTGAATATAAAAATCATTAATTATATTTATGTATGTGAAATCTTTGTAAAACACGTCTGATATATGTTAAATCGAAAAATCAAACGACATTCAATTCTTTCAATTAGTCAATACAATTAGAAATTATTTTTAATTCATATTAATCTATAATTATAAATCATTATTCATTAAATATATGAATTATATATTATAAGAATAAATATTTTGTATTATATAAATAATATATACTGTCACGACCCCCTCCCCACAAAGTGTACCCCTCCTGGGCCTGCAATGTGAGAAGGGAGATAATGACCCCCGAGTCCCGCCTCCAGCAAGCCCCGGGTTGGCAACTAGCACTGAGGGTATAGTAAACACACAAATGGGAGACATTACCCTCTAAGAGAACACATGCAGAAGAGAGAGATAACTCCAACTCAGAACTAGAATATAAAAGAAACCCAAGTGAATATATGAAATGTCATGCAAAAGTGCTACACTTGGAAGGGAAAACTGCAAGTACCCAAAGGAAAGTAAAAATAAAAACAATCACAAGCCCAAACAACTCCTGCAAACCCCAAGCTAGTAGAAACCAGCTTGATCTCCCACCTGCTCCAAGTGACCTGAAAAACAGTTTATATATACATAGGGTGAGTATAACAGTATACTCAGTAGGATCCTCCCTGAAGCCTCTTATGCAAAAAAAAAGCATGCTAAAGCACAGTGAACAATAAGTGGAACTAACTCGTTACCTAAACAGGTATACTAAGTTCCCAACCTCACCATGACTACACTCACCATGTAACGCATGCAAGAATATATCATATAATAAATAATTTCAAGGGTACCCCGCTACTACTTCCCCACTGGTTTGCCGCTTTGCCTCAACATCGCACGTCCTGAGCATCTCTCCCCAAAAAGGTTTTCTCGCAAACACCTTGGCGAAGCACCACAATATGCACCTCGTGCAAAAAAAAACCACCACGTCCACACACTAGAGTAACTAGGTAGTTTCTGGGAGCCACCACAGCTCGCATAACGTGTATCATACATCAGGTATTATACCTCATGCCATTACTGCCCATACACCGAGTAAGGATCCTCAAGCCATCCCAACCTATACACGTTACACCTATAGTAGTCCATAGAAAACAATATCCAGAATATATGTGTGTGAATAACCACAAGACATTACATCCCTCTACACACATATATGGGCAAAACTAACCAATGTGCCTACCAGCACAAGTAACTACCAAGAGAAGAGAGCAGAGCCAAATGGAGTAGTCAACCATCCATCCTCCCACTGGAATGTTGGGGAAAACACCTCCCCAGGGCTTAGAATCCCTAGGGTGTCAATTGCCCTTACTGACAGGGTGGAGTAGCGCATAGAAACACAAAAAGTACAAAATATACTATATCTCACAACCACACTACGGGTATAACCTAGTATTAGACACAATTGCAGCTAACATCTCTCAGACTCCGGGCTGCTTCTTCTAAGACTAGGTATCATATAAGCACAAAACCATTTAAAGAACTTTATTAGATTACTTCACTCCATTTTTATCCGTTCCACTTTACGTTAATTAATTCATTAAACATTAATTAACCATGAACAATTCCACATTAAATTTCATTAGCATCACACCCAAATCAACTGTTCCTTCAAAATTACAACCTCATCATTATGTTCCAATGAACTCCAACCCCATGGGTTAACACCAGTTATTCAAATATTCGTTACAGAATTACTTTCCCACATTCCCAGGCATTCTAGAAAAATATTCTATGATACTAAACTCAAGGGGATCAACATGGTGGGTAGATGTACTACCCATCGAGTCTTTTCCACTTATAGAAAGAGCATATATCCATCATTCCTTGAGAAGCTAGACACGGAAAGCACGTGGCATACCCCGCCCATTTTTGCCTCTTTCGGAAGAAGGGTAAGTAAGACCAGCTTGCTTGAGAAATGGGGAAAAGTAATGCAGATAAACAACCAATAAAAATCAACAAGCATCCAACAATCACATTCATCCCATTCCATCATCCCTAGTGTCCTCCCCAACACCCACATGCATAAACCGATGCATCTCGCCACTCTAGGAGTCATCTGCAGCCACAACCAAAATCCTCCATGCCCCCACATATTACAACGGCCATCCAGGATCATATCACAGCACAAGCAACAGGAAAACAAACATCAAATCAATAGGGATCTTGCCCCTTAAACAATCAAGAGGGTAACTCAGAACCCTTTAAGGAATTATCAAACAATCAGTTCTTTAATCCATCTTGAATTAACATATTTATTATTCATAGGTTCTAAATTTGGGAAACCTAATTAGTAAGCTATCACAAATAATTAATTATCCTTACTGCACCAATTTTATTAACATAAAATTAAAAAAAGAACCAGATTAATTTACATGCCTCTTAATCTTTATCCAAATAATTATCAATTAATACTAATTTACATTCTTTACCGATTCCCATCAAGAACGAACAGCTACACAAAGCAAGCATACATGTCAAACTATCTATCAAAATAAGAGGTAATAACATAAGATCAATATCAATTTATTTATCTGGTTAAAATATTTATTATGTCAATTCCATCATCATCCAGTGGGATTAAAATTTCTATCAATATGGTTGCACATAAAAGAAAAGAGAAGCAATGAATCCCCTACCTCAAACAGTTCCTCACGTTCTTTATCCACACAACGAGTCTCGATCCTCCGTTCACTACAACTACATCCTCCCGAGGATGCCACAGTATGAGCGCACCAACCGAACCCCAAGAAAAAATGTAATGACCCTCCAATTCTCATTATCTTGAAAGCTCAACGAGTCATTACTAGGCATTAAGTGAAATCCCAGAGGTGCCAAAGGCTGGAAATAAATTCCGAAGGGTTTCAAAACAAGTGGGGGACGATTTACCCTTTTTGAACATACCACAGAACCAACAACCAAAAACAAACTAATCAACTAAATGATGCAAGATAACAGCTAAGGCTACTCAACCATTTATATTACCATAACCAACCAAGAGTACCATAAAGGAAACCAACACTAAATCAGAGTAAACAACGGAAAGACAAACTCAAAGAATACAAGACAACAACCCAACTCCATGCTCCACAAGCTCCAAGATCCAACTTCACGAACCAGCCCAAGCATCACGAAGCAGTATGCAACACTTTACCTTTGCCAACATCCTAATACATGACCTCTGCAAAAGCACCAACGTGCCAAAGCAGGGGGTGAGTAATGAAACTCAGTAGGTTTTTCCCCTATGACTTCCCAACCCATGCCTCTAGGATAAAATATGTTATCACATTTATATCAACAATTTATATAAAACAATTCCAAAATAGTTCACAACATAACAAGTTCCATGTCAAAACCATTTTCCAACAAAAACCATCTTTCTCAAGAAAAGCAGCCAAGCAATGTTTCCAATCAAATTCCCATTTCCATTTTGGCACATTCATTCCATTTCAAAAATCCACACAACCAACCATGCATGAAACTCAAACCTCCCTATACGTGCGAGTGGTGAGTTATCCTTCTACTAAGTCTTCACTTAGTGAACCACCTTGATGGGGGTACTTCACGACCTTATCCCTCCATTTTTGATGGGGGTAATTCTCACCCTTATCCACCCCAACCTTTTTGATGTGGGTACTTCTCGCCCTTATCCATCCCAATCCATATGAACACACACCACAACCCATGCAAGTCCATTCCCAAACCCAAGTGTGTTCAAAACCTTTGAATAAATCATCACCTTTTTATTGAAAACCATTTCCTTCAAGAATCAAAACCATAGCCAATTTAAAATCACCATTTTAAATTTACTTCAACCACCACTTTCCAAAAACACACAATTTCCATCACCCGTTACTAAAAAGGGGTTTCAAACATTCTTACACAACAGATAAAAAAACCATTTCAATGAAGGAAAAAAATTTGAAACTAAGCCTTCAAGTTCTAAGAAAGAGGAATCGAGAGTGAAGCCATCTACCTCATCAAATTAGGCGAAACCAACCAAGAACCGGTTCAAAACACCACGAAACCTCCTTAGATTCTTTCCCTTATCACCAACAAGACCAAAAACCGACATAAAAGTCATCCACTACCTTAGATCTACCCACCTAGGGTGTAGATCTAAGGATCCATCAAGAGGGAAGAAGGAGATCCAGGATAACTAAAGGAAACAAGACTTACCTCGATCAACCGACCTTTAAACGCCAAGGCAAGCCTCCAGATCACTTCCAAAACGCCTAGTAAGTGTTCTCCCACCTTAACCATAACAAATCCCGAGTTAGGGATGTATAGGAGAAAAAATGAGTGGGTTTAAGGATAAAATGGATTAGATCCTTAAAAAAAGGATCTATGTTGATTTGCACATGGTTAATCCACACGGTTAGGCAAACCGTGCGCAAACCGTGCGGTAGTCACTGCTTGGAAGAGGTTCTCTGCATGGCCTCATCGCACGGTTTGACCAAACTGTGTGCACACAGTGCAATCTCCTCTGTCCAAATGACAACCACTTGCACGGCTTCCACAGGGTTTGGGAAAACCGTGTGCAGCCCGTGCGTCCCCACATTTTTCCCTTTAACACCTTGAAAGTCTCCAAACTTTCTCAACCATCTCCCATATGCTTTATGTACTTAAAAAGCATAAGAAAGGGTTACTTACCAAAAACCGGGGGTACTACATTCTCCCCACCAGTGTCCTTTCCGTCCTCGGAATGTAGAAAACCATTACGTGCATAAAAGAGTTTTGGCCACTGCTCTTTCATTTATTTCTCGCATTCCCAAGTCTCTTCCTAAATCTGACCATGCTTCCATAAAACCTGCACTAGACCGATGCTTTTTCCACGCAAGAGTTTCTCTTGCCTATCCACAATCTTTACCAGGATATGTATCAACAAATCACTTGGCTCTAGGTCAACGTGATCCCATCTGATCACATGGTGAGGATCGAGATGATACTTCTTCAACTGTGATACATGGAACACATTATGCACTGCACTAAACCATGGTGGTAATGCCAACCGATACACCACCTTTCCAAACTATTCCAGTATCTCCAAAGGTCCTATATATCAAGGAGATAATGTGCCCTGCTTCCCTAAATGACGGTGTCCAAGCCTTGGAGAGATTCTCAAAAAGACAAGATCACTCCCCTCAAATGACAACGGTCTTTGGTGATGATCTGCATAAGATTTTTGATGAATCTGTGCTGTCTCCATCCGATTTTTTATCAACTGAATCATCTCCACTGTTTCTTTAACCATGATCGGCCCAGCGAGTGAAGTCTCACCTGTTTCCACCCAAAAAAGTGTAATACGACAAGGACGCCCATACAATGCTTCAAACGGAGCCATGCGTATCGAGGCTTGATAGCTGTTATTGTATGAGAACTCCACTAAGGGTATATTCTCCTCCCATGAGCCCCCAAAATCCATTACACAATCCCGCAACATGTCTTCCAATGTATGTATCATATTTTTGGATTATCCATTCATCTAAGGATGATACGCCGTACTCATATTCAACTGAGTTCCCAGGGATTCCCATAAGGATCACTAGAAATGAGATGTGAACCTCGGATCTCTATCTGAGATGATAGACACCGGTACACCATGCCTCTTTACCACTTCTCGAATACAGATTTTTGAAAGATCTTCAACCGTATGAGTTACATAAATTGGGATGAAATGGGCCGACTGGATTAGACGATACACTATCACCCAAATGAAATCATGTTTTCGGACCGTTCATGGAAGACCTGTAACAAAATCCCTTACTATATGATCCCATTTCCACACTAGGATAGGTAAAGAATGCAACATACCCTCTGGCCGCTGATGTTCTACTTTAACTTCCTGACAAGTTATGCACCGCGAGATGAACTCGACCACATTCCTTTTCAGGCCGCTCCACTAAAACTGCACCTTCAACGCCTTATACATCTTCTGTGTACCTAGGTGTACATACCATCTTGAATGGTGGTACGAATGAAGAATTTTTTCCTGAGCAGTAAAGGGAACAACCATCCGATCTCAAAACCGCAAAACTAAACTCCCATCCAGCTTCCATCCCTCAATGGTCTCCCCACCATTGAGTTTTGAACTCATGGAAACACAGTCTACATCGGATGCCTGTGCCTCCTTTACTATCTCCACCAAATCAGGAACAAGCGCAACTGGAAAGAAAACCACATCATCATCTCGGTCTTCACATTCCATATGCATGTCAGCTAGGATCGACATCAACTTCCACTCATCCGAAGCTTCTTTTTCCAACTGAGTATACGACTTTATTCTTAATGCATCAGCCACCGAATTTCCCTCACCCGGTGTATACATCAAGTCCAAGTTGAACATTTGAAGATACTCCATCCATCTCCTCTACCTCAGATTCAAATATCACTGTGAGAAAATGTGTTTCAAGCTTTTGTGATCTGTAAACACAGTAAATTTCTCACCAAAGAGATAATGACGCAATGTCTTCAAGGCATGGACAACTGCAGCTAACTCCAAATCATGTGTTGGGTAGCTATTTTCATGCACTCTCAACTGTCTTGAGCCATAAGCAACAACATGGTCTCCTTGAATGAGAACACATCCAAATCCTATTCCCGAAGAATCACAATACACCACATACCCCTGTCCCAATTCTAGAAAAATCAAGATGGGTGCTGATGTAAGGTGAACTTTCAACTCTTGAAAATATCTCTGAAATTCTTCAGTCCATTGAAATGCACTGTTCTTCTTTGTCAATGTTGTCATAGGCGAATCTAGTCGTGATAATTCACGGACAAAGTGTCAGTAATAAGCAGCTAGGCCAAGAAAACTTTGTATTTCAAAGACATTCTTCGGTGGTTTCCAAGAAAGAACAACTTCTATCTTTTCGGGATCCACTGAAACACCTTTCTCGAAAACAACATGGCCCAGAAAGCATACCTCTTGTATCCAAAAATGACACTTTGATAATTTCCCATACAACTGATAATCTCTCAAGATTTCCAACACTATCATCAAGTGTTGCTCATGCTCAGCTCTTGTTCTTGAATACACCAATATGTCATCCACAAACACCACAACAAAAGAATCTAGATATCGCTGAAATATCTGATTCATCATGGCCATACAGAATTCTGGTGAATTCGTAAGACCAAAAGGCATGACTACATATTCATAGTGTCCATATCTGCTTCTGAAGGCAGTCTTCGGGATATCCTCCTTCCGAACTCGCAACTGGTGATATCCTGACCACAAGTCAATCTTGGAGAACCGTTGAGCTCCCCTCAATTGATCAAACAGGTCATTAATGCGTGTAAGTGGATATATATTCTTTATCATAACTTTTTTAAGTTTATGATAATCCACACATATCCTGAAAGTTCCATCTGCTTTCTTTACAAACAAAACTGGTGCTGCCCACATAGACATGCTTGGCCGAATGAAACCCTTTCTTTCCAGCTCCTCTAACTGAATTTTCAATTCCTGTAACTCTAGTGGTGCCATCCTATAATAATGGAAGTGAGGTAGGACTGGTCACTGGAAAAGATCAATCGTAAACTCCACTTCTCTTACAAGTGGTAACACTGAGAAGTTTTCAAGAAAAACATCAGGAAATTGATCCACCACAGCTGGAAAACTATTTTCTACGATATCTTCCAGTGATTATTAAGTCAACGTTGCCAATTGGTATGAAATAGTTCCCACCACTGGTTCCAACAATCTCTTTTCACCTTTCTTTACCATCCTCTCTCCTCTGAAGAGATGCTCAAATCCGTCCCCAGTCGTGAAACTAATCGTTCTCCTATAATAGTTGATGTGAGCCTTAAACCTTGTCAACCAATCCATACCCAGGATTACATCATAGAAATCTATATCTATCATGGAAAAGTCCCATTACAGCTCATCTCCATCAATATTTATATCACATGATCGACACATGAAGGCTTGACATTCTCTTTCACCAAGAGGAGTTTGCAGTTTCAAGACAGAGGGCATCATTTCCAGTTTTAAACATATCAAGTCAACAGTAAGAGAAGAAATGATGGAATGTGATGCACTAGTATTAGACAACACTTACACAATGGTAGAATTCAAAAGAACCATTCCTCTTACTGTTGATGGTCCAGCCTGATCATCAACAATCATATACTCAGCTCCATACAATTGCTTCATCGCTGCAATGTTCTCCTTGTTGCCTTGCTGTGATTGCCCTGGATGAGGAGTCATGGTATTTCGAGAATCACCATGGATAGATCTGTTATGTTGACGAGACTGACTCTACTGTCCTCATCCTGTCGAAGCATATGATGCTTGCAACACCTGGGAAGTGTCATGTTCACCCGACCTTGAAGTATTTCTACAATTGCGATATAGATGCACCATCTGCTTGCAATTGTTACATAGTCTAAGTGGCGTCGTACACTATGGATTTATGTGATCAGTCGAGCCACATTGAAAACACCCGGCTTTCATCATGGGTCGTGGAGGAAGATTCACTGATCCAGCCATCTGATTCTGATTCTCACTCCCACCTTGTAAGTAGGTGTCCCTCTTCCGCTTGTTCCTAGCATTAGAGTTCCCACCCGTTCCCATGGGTATCATCATACTTCCTACTCCCATAACTCCTGAGATGTCTCTTTCATCTAATTTTTCTCTATTTACCATTTCCGTATAATCCATAATATAAAGCACAACTATCATCGAGCTAATCTCCTATCGCAACCCTGATTCAAAGATGTGTGCCTTCAGCGACGCACTTGCAACAACTTCCGGTGCAAAGCGCACTAAATTCATGAATTTCGCCGCATACTCCATGAAAGATAGATTATCCTACTTCAGGCTGAAAAAGTCCGTCGTCCTCTGGATCTTGAACGTGTGAGGATAGAATTGTTTATTGAACAACTCCTCAAATTCCTCCAAGCTCAGGCCTTGATCCACCTTAGCCTGCACCACTAGCTCCCACCACTATCGTGCAAGATCCTCCAACATATACGTCGCCAACTTTACTTTCAGTTCAGCTCGTGTGCTGATGAAATCGAATATACGATTCATCCTACTCAACCACACCTCTGCCATTTCTGTTTCAGAATCACCCCAAAATATGGGTCGGTTCTGCTTCTAGAACTGGACAGAATGTTCTACATGCCTTGACTCATCCCTTCGATTCTTCGTGTCCACAACCTGAAACGTTTGAATGATAATCTGATCCGGATCATGGTTTACACATGGATCAGGTGCAACCACATTCTCCGCAGCTTCTTCGGGTTGGTTTCTACGATGCCTAACGAGTGCCATTTTCTATACAAACAATGCACTCCGTTAGTCTCACTTCCTAGCAACTGAAGGCTTATCATTTCAAATTCTATCACATCAACTATCACCAAATTGCTTTAAAAACAACATTTTTCCATGTTCAACCATTTTTTAAAACATTCAACATGCTTTCTGAAAATCAGACCATTTTCAAAATACACCAAATATCCTATTTTCAAAATCATTTTAGTTGAAAACAATTTCTACATTTTTCATAAATTAGCACTTTTCCCGAAATACTAACTCATTCCTCACAATGAGATATGCAGTCCTAGTGGGATGTCATTATACTACAATGAATGTCATGCACATCTCATTGGCTAAACCCATGACAACGAGATTTCCCACATTCTAGAAGTGTATCCAAAACACTTATGTACCCAACACCCTGGTAACTTGAAGTTCATCATAAACGAGATAACTACGTCCTTTTATGCTATACATCTCAAGTTCCAAAAATCTTACTCTTGTCTAAGATTCCAACCCAAGGAATAGACGCAAAGTAATTTCAACTCCATGATTGAGAACATCGATGACTACTTGTTAGGCAAGGACCAAACAAGCTGATACCATTTGTAATAACCTGCCAATTCTCATTGGCTTGAGAGATCAACGAGCCATTACTAGGCCTTAAGTGACATCCCTGAGGTGCCAAAAGCTGGAAATAAATGTCTAAGGGTTTCAAAACAGGTGGGGGACGATTTACCCTTTTTAAACATACCATAGAACCAACAACCAAAACCAAACTAATCAACTAAATGATACATGATAACAGCTAAAGAAACTCAACCATTTATATTACCATAACCAACCAAGAGTACCAAAAAGAAAATCAACACTAAATCAGAGTAAACAGCGGAATGACAAACTCAAATACTACAAGAAAACAACCCAACTCCATGCTCCACAAGCTCCAAACTCCAACATCACGAACCATCCCAAGAATCATGAAGTAGTATGCAACACTTTACCTTTTCCAATATCCCGGTACATGACATCTGCAAAAGCACCAACGTGCCAAAGCAGGGGGTGAGTAATGAAACTCAGCAGGTTTTTCCCCGATGACTTCCCAACACATGCCTCTAGGATAAAACATGTTAGCACATTTATATCAACAATTTATATAAAACAATTCCAAAACAGTTCACAACATAACAAGTTCCATGTCAAAACCATTTTCCAACAAATACCATCTTTCTAAAGAAAAGAAGCCAAGTAAAGTTTCCAATCAAATTATTATTTCCATTTTGGCACATTCACTCCATTTCACAAATCCACACAATCAACCATTCATGCAACCCGGACCTCCCTATAATCGCGAGTGGTGAGTTATCCTTCCACTAAGTCATCACTTAGTGAACTACCTTGATGGTGGTACTTCATGACCTTATCTGTCCCTTTTTGATGGGGGTACATCTCGCCCTTATCCATCCCAACCTTTTTGATGGGGGTACTTCTCACCCTTATCCATCCAAATGCATATGAACACACACTATAACCCATGAAAGTCCATTCCCAAAACCAAGTGTGTTCAAAACCTTTCAATAAAGCATCACCCTTTTATTGAAAACCATTTCTTCAAGCAGAAAAACCATAGGCAATTTAAAATCAGCATTTTAAATTTACTTTAACCACCACTTTCCAAAAACAAACAATTTCTATCACCCGTTACTAAAAAGGGGTTTCAAAAATTCTTACACAATAGATAAACATACTATTTCAATAAAGGAAAAAAATTTGAAACTAATACTTCAAGTTCTAAGAAAGTTGAATCGAGAGTGAATCCACCTACCTCAACAAATTAGGTGAAACCGACCAAGAACCGGGTCGAAACACCCAGAAACCTCCTTAGATTCATTCCCCTATCACCAAAAAGACTAAAACCTGACTTAAAAGTCATCCACCACCTTATCTCTACCCACCTTCGGCATATATCTAATGATCCATCAAATGGGAAGAAGGATATCTAAGAAAACTAAAGGAAACAAGAATTACCTCGATCAACCAGCCTCTAAACGCCAAGGAAAGCCTCCAGATCGCTTCTAAAACACCTGTTAAGTGTTCTCCCACCTTCATTAGAGAGAAATACCATGTTAGGGCCATCTAGGAGCAATAAAGAGTGGTATTAATGATAAAACAGATTAGATCCTTAAAAATAGGATCTAAGTTGACTTTGCGCATGGTTAGTCTGGACTATTAGGAAAACCGTGTGCAAACCGTGCAGTAGTCACTGTTTGGAAGAAGTGCTTCGCATAGTTTTCCAAAACCATGGTCACACCGTGTGGTCTCCTCTATCCAAATGACCACCACCTGCATGGATTCCACATGGTTTGGGCAAACCGTGTGCAACCCGTGCGTCCCCACATTTTTCCCTTTAACACCTTGAAAGTTTCCAAACTTTCCCGACCATCTCCCATATGCTTCATGTACTTAAAAAGCATAAAACAAGGGTTACTAACAAAAAACTGGGGGTACTACAAAAAATCCATTACAATAATGGATATTGCATTCTATAATATGGAAAGGAGAAACAGGAGAAGATGATCCCAAAAGGAATGACGATGAAACATACCTTATATCGAAGATTGATCGATACATCTTGGTTGCATCAAAACAGATCGGAACGAATCCGGGGAGTAAAGTTTGATTGTGAAACTCCTATGGAAAGTATTTAATGGTTCTAGCAACTCATTTCCAAGAAAAAAGAGGAAGAACAAGGGATGATGATATGTTGTCCCTTTTTGAAGATTTAATGGGGTGATGGTTTAAGATATGCTTAATTCCCCATTAAAAGCGGATCACATTAACCCACGCGTTTTGACCAAGAAATAACATCCCATGCCATAGAAATAATTAATATTGGATTTATGGCCATTGAATTGGCCTTAAGAGTCATTAAAATAAGGCTTTAAATTTATTTTATGTCAAAGGAAGCATCCAAGGGGGAAAACTATAGGAAGTTGGAAACATTATTCACCTACTGTTATTATACTCCTACCGATCTGTGAAACCAATATGTGAAACTGATCTGTGAAACCGATCTATGAAACCGATCTGTGAAACCGATCTGTGAAACCGATCTGTGAAACCGATCTGGGAAACCGATCTATGAAATTGATCTGTGAAACGGATCTGTGGAACCGATCTGTGAAACCGATCTGTGAAACCTATCTGTGAATCCGATATGTGAAACCAATCTGTGAAACCGATATCTAAAACCGATATGTGAAACCGATCTGTGAAACTGATCTCTGAAACCGATCTTTGAAACCGATCTGTGAAACAGATCTGTGAAACCCATCTGTGAAACAGATCTATGAAACTGATATGTGAAACTGATCTCTGAAACCGATCTGTGAAACCGATTTGGGAAACCGATCTGTGAAACCGATCTATGAAACCGATCTGTGAAACCGATCTATGAAACACTTTACACCTACCATTACTGTACACCTACCATTATTTTTCACTGAATTGGAAATTTGGAAAAGTGTTAGGGATAAGTCACCTTGACCTCCCAGAACACCTCAAACACCACATTTTCAAAAAGTAATGGACCAGAGAGGCCCGTTCCATTACATCCGATACCACTAAAAATATTCTCGTCCTTGAGAATTCAAAACCCACCTAAAGAAACATGGTCCAAACAACCACCCATCGAGATACCTCTCAAAAGAGAGAAAGCTACACAAGAAACAAAAGTAAAAAACATAGATAAAACATGAAATGTCTAACCACAAAGGTAACATCGTTACATGAAAAGAGTTAAACATCATACAACTCTGGGTACTGAGAACATATCTGTGACTCACGTTCCAAGGTACTCTCCTCCATGCCACCGTTTCACCACAAGACACGAACTAAGGGAATAGAACGCCCACGCAACACCTTCTCCACGCGGTCTTGGATCTCCACATGTCGCTCCTCAAAGGTTGCATCATCATCAACATCAATCTCTCCCCAATCGATGATGTGAGAGTCATCATGAAGATAATGACAGAGATGTGATACATGGAAAACATCATGTATCCGACTCATCTTTGGGGTAAGTTCTACTCGATACGCCACATCTCCAACACGAGCTAACACCTCAAAAGTCCCAACAAACTAGGGAGAAAGCTTACTTTCATGACCAAACCTTTGCTTCACATGAAGGGGAGTCACCTTCAGAAATACATGATCCCCCACATTAAACTCCAAGGGTCTCCTCCTTTGATCATCATATGATTTATGATGATCTTGTGCTGTCTTCATCCTCTCACGAATCACCTGGACCATCTCTGTTGTATTCTGAACTAGTTCCGGTTTGAGAATTGCTGACTCTCTGACCCCAGTCCAGCACAACAAAGAACGGGAAGGTCATCCAGACAAGGATTCAAACGGCACCATACCGATGGTGGAATGAAAACTATTATTGTAAGAGAAATCCACCAACGGTAAGTGACTCATCCTTGAACCTCCAAAATCAAGAGCACAAGAGAGCAACATGTCTTCAAGAGTCTAGATTGTTCGCTCTGTCTGACCATCCATTTGAGGATGATAAGTAGTGATAAGGCATAATGGTTAACTAAAAGCATTTTGGAGACCTCTCCAAACCGTAGAGGTGAAACGAGGATCTCAATCAGAAATGATCATCCTAGGGACTCCATGAAGTCTCACCACCTCCTCTATATACTACCTCGCCAAAACTTACACTGAGATTGACTCCATGATTTCCATGAAGTGGGAAGATTTTGTTAAATGATCCACTACCACCCAAATAACATCATGTCCTCCCAGATCTCGAGGTAAACCAGTAACAAAATCAATTGAGATGTCCTCCCACTTCTACTGGGAAATATGTAATGGCTGGAGAAGACCACCAGGAACATGGTGTTTGGCCTTCACCTTCTAGCAGAGTAAACATCGAGACAGAAACTCTGCTACCGCATGCTTCAGCCCAGGCCACCAAAACGGACTCCTCATGGAATGATACATATTTTTCAAACCAGGATGAACTGCTAAAGGAAAACTATGGAACTCCCTGAGAACCATCTCACGCATTTTCAAGGGAACAAAAATCCTTCGATGATACAACACTCGATGTTGTTCATCCTTTGACCAACCATCAGGGGCCTCACCACAAACAACTTGGTCTCTCCAGACTTATAACTCCAGATCTCCCAACTGGGACTCTTCTACCTTCTGCATCAGAGATGACTATATCGTCATCTGAAAATGACAGCCTCTACCCCCAACTTCTCCCATATCAAGATTTAATGCTGAAAGTTCTTCCATTACTCACCAAGAATCACCGGATTCATGCACAGCATCACTACGTGACTTTCAACTTAGCGCATCAACTACAACATTCCCCTTTCTAGATGTATATGATATTTCGAAGTCATATTCTTGCAATAACTCCATCCACCAACACTGTCGTATGTTCAAGTCATGCTGGGAGAAAACAGACCTCAAACTCTTATGTTTAGAGTAAACCAAAAAGCGCTCAGCAATGAGGTAATGTCTCCACAAATTCAGAGAAACCACCACGGCTTCCAACTCAAGATCATGGGTGGCATAGTTGCGTTCATGGGGACACAACTACCGAGACCCATAAAAAACAACTGACCTATACTAGATGACAACACATCATAACCCCAGATGTGAAGCATTGCAGAAAACATCATACTGAACTCCCTCAGCTGGAAGAAAAAGGACTGGAGCAATTACTAACTTCTACTTTAGATACTCGAAAGCCACCTGATGCCGATCAGTCCATATGAATGCCTGATCCTTCCTGGTCAAATCTGTCAGAGGAGTCGCAACTCGTGAGAAATTGACTATGAACCTCTTGTAGTAGCCTGCGAGACCAAGGAATCTTCTCACCTCTAAAACTATATTGGGGGATACCCAATACACAACAACTTCTATCTTTGATGGATCCACAGCTACTCCCTGTTGGGACACAACATGCACCATGAAACGGACTTCTCAATACCAAAACTCAAACTTCTACAACTTCCCAAACAATTGATGTCAACGAAGAACTCCCAAAATGGCTTGTAGATGCTATGCATGATTCTGCTCAGATTTGGAGTACACAAGGATGTCGTCAATGAAAACTACCATGAACTTGTCCAGGAACTCACGGAACATAGCATCCATCAATCCCATGAATACAACCAGAGCATTCATCATGCCAAACGACATTACAACGAACTCATAATGCCCATGATGACAATGGAAAGCAGTCTTCGAGATATCCTCATCCTTCACAGGAATCTGATTATATCCTGACCACAAGTCGATCATTGAGAACCAACTTTCACCCTTCAGTTGATCAAATAAGTCATCAATCCACAGGAGAGGATAGATATTATTTATTTTCACATTGTTTAACCAACTATAATCGACACACAACCACAAAATACCATCAGCATTCTTTACGAACAAAATGGGTGCACCCCACGGAGACACACTTGGCCACGAAAAACCGTAATGTAACAGACCATCAAGCTGTATACGTAGCTCTTGTAACTCAGAAGGGGCCATCCTATATGGAGACATAGAGATAGGAGACACTTCTTGATGTAGCTCGAACCCAAACTCGATCTCTCGTCTAGGCGGTAATGCTACAACCTCTTCTGGAAAGACATCAAGCTACTCCTCTACGAACTTAGGAAATGCCAACTACTTAACCCTTGAGGAACTCAGCATCATCTCATCCATCATGGATGATAATGATGGAACGTGCCTATGACCCATCTGAGGGTCTCGCTCACCAACAAACACCACTTGCTCTCTATACTCACCAATGAAGACGACCTTCTTCCTGAAGCAATCCATGATAGCCTGCACCTAATACAACCCGTCCATGCCGAGGATGACATCATATGGTTTTATTAAAAAATATAGGAAATCTACACAAGAGAGGTTTCTCCCCAACACTAGATCACAGTCTCTACATACTTCAAACAAGTCAACTCGACCTCAAACTGGCGTAGTCAACGCCAAGGGAACTGGAAGTCTCTCTACCTAAAGTCCCAAAGCATGGAAAAGGGTAGGTGATATGAAGGAGTTTGTCACTCATGAATCAAACAAGGAATACACCAAGGTAGAAAACAATCAAAGGGTACCTCGAATGACGTCTGGCTTGCATGGAGCTGGCAACGCTAGGGCATGAAGCTAACCATGACCTCCTTCATAGCCTCTCTGACCCTGATGACAACCACCACCACATCCACGCTCTTCCCTCTAAGGATGGGGAGCGTTGTGGGGTTGTCCTCTACCTACCCCATCTACCCTCTGCTGATCTAAAGATGGTGCAACCGACTGCTTTTGCCTCGTCTGGAACTATCTCAATAGAGGAACCTCGAGCATAACGCCTTGTGCATGATGGCCTCTCTGAAAGGTTGGGCACTCCCGCTGCTGATGGCCATGACCACCACAAGGAAAACAAGCGCATGATTCCTTGGCATAGGCCAGGGAGTTACTACCTCTAGAGAAATGAGATGTGAAGGGATGGGACATACCCCTGGCTGAACGGAAACTCTTCTGCCCTAAAAACCAAGAACCCCAGACCACAACTCTGCTTTGTGAGGAATCATGTCAATTCCTCTCTCGTGATGATCTGGTCCTGGGTAAAGTACTTTCGACAACCTCTGCCCTCACCAGCACCTCAGGATATGTTTTCAGCAAAAATGGGGTGACCTGGAGCTGGATATCTGGACACAAAGCCTCCTTGAAATTCCTCAACATGGCCTCCTCATCTAGTAGCATGTATGAAGCATATCGTAAAAGGTTCCTGAAACGGATTCCAAACTCTCAAACAATGGAGCTCCCCTGTAAAAGGGTAAGAAGCTCCTGGAGACTAGATGCCTTCGTAGTCAAAGAAAGAAACTCAACTCTAAACCAGTCTCGGAACTCCTCCCATGAGATCACTGACTCCTCACGATCCCCGAGGAACAAGAACCACCACTACCTCGCAGCTCCACACATCATCTTCACAACCAAGGACGCCGAGTGCTCCTTCTGAGCGTGAATCGAACTGAAGCCGATATCGACCTCCTCTATCCAATATTCCGTGAATGCATCTGAAATGGATCCCTCGAACATCTATAGACTCTGGAGATGGATCTCTCAGAGTTCCTTCCTCTAAGTGTTGTCATCGTCAACCTCTACCCTACGACGATCTGCTGGAACAACCTGCTAGACATTTTATGCGCAAACCTGACAAGAACGTCGACCTGGAGCCATACCTATAAAATAACAAACTGTTAGAGCTCCTAAACCTAGAATATGAATGACTCCACATTAATTAATTATTTTATTTTATTCATTTTAGGTTATCCTATCCCAAGTTATACCCATTCTAACACAGGCAGAAAAAAGAATGATGCATGATCCTTTCCTTGGTCTCTACACTACAACTAGTATCGCCTTGTTTAGTAGCCTTTGTAAACATAAAGGTATGTACATTAGATCATAAGGGTCCTTAATAGCCTATGTCTCAGCTGGTCTCTAATGTTTACCTCACTTGCTAAACATGAATGACACTGTTTCCCTACCAACCCATGCAACCTCACCTGTGCCTAACTCCAAACTCCATCCTATCCCTCAACCAGACCTCTTATACCACTCTGTCATGACCCCCTCCCCACAATGTGTACCCCTCCTAGGCCTGAAATGTGGGAAGGGAGATAATAACCCCCAAGTCCCGCCTCCAGTAGGCCCCGGGTTGGCGACTAGCACCTAGGGTATAATAAACACACAAATGGGGGGCATTACCCTCTAAAAGAACACATGCGAAAGAGAGAGATAAGATAGACACCGGTCAACTCCAACTCAGAATTGGGATATAAAAGAAACCCAAGTGCATATATGAAATTTCATGCAAAAGTACTACAACTAGAAGGGAAAAACTGTAAATACCTAAAGTAAAGTAAAAACAACAGCAATCACAAGCCCGAACTACTCCTGCAACCCCAAGCTTGTAGAAACCAGCTTGATCTCCAACCAGCTCCAAGTGACCTGAAAAATAGTTTATATATACATAGGGTGAGTATAACAATATACTCAGTAGGATACTCCCAGAATCCTCTCGTGAAAAAGTAAAGAAAGCATGCTAAAGCACAGTGAACAAGAAGTGGAACTAACTCATCACCTAAACAGGTATACTAAGTTCCCGACCTCACCATGGCTACACTCACCAAGTAATGCATACAAGAATATATCATATAATAAATAATTTTAAGGGTACCCTGCTCCTACTTCACCACTAGTTTGCTGCTTTTCCTCAACATCACACGTCCTGAGCATCTCTCTCCCAAAAGGATTTCCCAAAGACACCTGGGCGAAGCACCACAATATGCACCTCGTGCAACAAAACCACCACGAACACATTCCAAAGTAACCAGGTAGTTTCTGGGAGCTGCCACAGCTCGCATAATGCGTATCATATGTCGGGTATTATACATCAAGCCATTACATCCCATACACTGAGTAAGGATCCTCACGCCATCACAACCTATACATGTTACACATATAGTTGTCCAAAGAAAACTATATCCAGAATATATGTGTGTGAATAACCACAATCCATTATAGCCCTCTACACACATATATGGGAAAAACTAACCAATGTGCCTACCAGAACAAGTAAATACCGAGAGAAGAGAGTGGGGCCAAATGGGGTAGTCAGCCATCCATCCTCCCACCAGAATGTTGGGGAAAACACCCCCAGGTCTTAGAATCCCCAGGGTGTTAGTTGCCCTTACTGATAGGGAAATGTAGCGTATAGAAACAGAAAAAGTACAGAATATACTATATCTCACAACCACACTATGGGCGTAACCTAGTCTTAAACACAATTGTATCTAACGTCTCTCAGACTCTGGGCTACTACTTCTAAGACTAGATATCCTATAAGCACACAAACATTTAAATAACTTTATTATATTAATTCACTCCATTTTTATCAGTTCCACTTTACGTTAATTAATTCATTAAACATTAATTATCCATGAAAAATTCCACATTAAATTTCATTAGCATCACACCCAATTCAACTGTTCCTTCAAAATTACAACCTCATCATTTTGTTCCAGTGAACTCCAACCCCATAGGATAACACCATTTATTCAAATATTCATTACAAAATTACTTTCCCACATTCCCAAGAATTCTAGAAAAACATTCTATGCTACTAAACACAAGCGGCTCAACACGTTGGGTAGATGTACTACCTGTCGAGTCTTTGCCACTTATAGAAAGAGCATATATCCATCCTTCCTTGGAAGCTAGACACAGAAATGAGGTGGCATACCCCGTGCGTCTTTGCCTATTTTAGAAGAAGGGTAAGCAAGACTAGCTACCTTGAGATGTGGGGAAAAGTAAAGAAGATAAACAAAAACAAGAATAAGAAATCATCCAACAATCAAATCCATCCCATTAGATCATCTTTGGTGTCCTCCCCAACACCCACATGCATAAACTGATGCATCTCGCCACACTAGGTGTCATCTGCTACCACAACCAAAACCTTCATGCCCCCACATATCACAACAGTCATCCATGATCATATCACAACACAAGCAGCAGGAAAACAAACATCACATAAATAGGTCTCTTGGCCCCTTTAACAATCAAGAGGGTAACTCAGAACCCTTTAAGTAATTATCAAACAATCATTTCTTTAATCCATCTGGAATTAACAGATTCATTATTCATAGGTTCCAAATTTTGGAAGCCTAATTAGTAAGCTATCACAAATAATTAAACACGCTTACTTCTCTAATTTGATTAACATCAAATTACAACAAGAACCAGATTCGTTTACATGCCTCTTTATCATTATCCAAAGAACTATCAATTAATCCCAATTTACGTTCTTTACTGATTTCCATCAAGAACGAACAACTATGCATAACAAGCATAGATGTCACAATATCTATCAAAATAAGAGGCAATAACATATGATAGATATAAATTTATTTATCCAGTTAAAATATTTATTATGTTAATTCCATCGTCATCCAGTGGTATTAAACATGCTATCAATACAGTTTCACATAAAAGAAAAGAGAAGAAACGAATACCCTACCTCAAATAGTTCCTCACGTTTTTTATCCACACAATGGGTCACGATCCTCCTCTGGCGACAACTGCATCCACCCGAGGATGCGATGGTACGAGCGCCCCAACCGAACCCAAAGAAAAAATCCATTAGAAGCATAGAGATTGCATGCTGTAATATGGAATGTAGAAATATGTGAAGATGATCCCCAAAGAAACAATGATGAAACATACATTATATCAAATATTGATCTATACATCTTGGCTGCATCAAAACAGAGCAGAACCAATCCGAGGAGTAAAGTTTGATTGTACAACTCCAACAGAATGGATTGAAAGGTTCTAGTGTCTCATAGCCAGGAACAAAGAGGAAGAACAAGGGAGGAAGATATCTTGTCCCTTTTTGAAGATTTAATGGGGTGATGGTTTAAGGTACACTTAATTCCCCATTAAAATCGGATCACATTAACCTACGCATTTTGACCAAGAACAAACATCCCGAGCCATTGGAATAATTAATATAGTATTTATGGCCTTTTAATCGGCCTTAAGAGTCCTTAAAATAAGGATTTAAATGTATTTTATGTCAAAGGAAGCGTCAAATGGGAAAAACTGTAGGAAGCTGGAAACACTGTTCACCCACTGTTACTGTACACCTACTAATCTGTTAAACCAATCTATGAAACAAATATGTGAAATCGATATATGAAACCGATCTGTGAAACAGATATGTGAAACCAATCTGTGAAACCGATCTGTGAAACCGATCTGTAAACCGATCTGTGAAACCGATCTCTGAAACCGATCTGTGAAACCGATCTGTGAAATAGATATGTGAAACCGATCTGTGAAACACTGTACAAGTACCGTTACTGTACACCTACCAATACTCTACACCTATCGTTACTGTTCACAGAATTGGAAATTTGGCAATGTGTTGGGGATAAGTCACCTTGACCTACCGGAACACCTCAAACACCACATTTTCATAAATGGATCGGAGAGGTCCGGCCTATTACATATACATTGATATATATATATATATGAATATATTTCTATATTAAATGTATTAATGAATAATTATGTATAAAAACCATTAAAATAAATAAGACATTAATATGTTTTTAATTATTAATCATTAATCATTTTATATATTTATATTTAATATATTTTATTTATTACCATTTATATCTAATAAATATTTGACTTATTCATTTTTATTAATAATTTTTTCATTAAAAAGAATTTACTAATTTTTTATTTTCTTTATTTTTTTGCTTCATTATTAAAAATAATTAATTATTATTATTTTATTTAATTATTTCAATTTGTTCTATTTGTATATTATATCTAAGATAATTTTTTTTCTTATTTATATTAAATATATGTATATTAAAATTTTCATTTTTTTTCAAAAGTTTGTAAATTAATTAAATATTTATTATTTATCTAAATTTTATTAATTTAAAATTTTATTAGTTCAATTATTTCATTTCATTTATTTCACACATATATATATATATATAATTATTTTATATATAATATTTATTAATAATTATAAATTATATGTATGTATATTAAATTTATTCATCTTATTCAATAAGAATTTAATTCATATAATTTTTAATTTTTTAAAAATTTAGTAATTTTAAATTTTCATAAGATTAATTATTTCATTTCATTCATGAACAATGTGAGCACAAAAAAGCACTGGTAAAGGTTACCATTTTTCAATGCTAAAAATAAATCCATGATAAAGGTTATACTTTATCAAGGCTAAAAAATCCTTGATAAATGCCACCTATTATCAGTGTTTTTTATCGCTAATAAAAGGTACCCTTTATGAGTGATTTTTTTTGAACTCATAGAGGGAATGTTTATCAATGCTTTTTTCTAGGGTTGATAAAGGATAACACTATTAATAGAGTTTTTTTAGTATTTTGGTCTTAGTGTTTATCGAAAATTTATTAATACTTACACTATTCTAGAAGTATATCCAAAGAACAGGGATGTTACAGCCTAAGGGGAACATGATCTAAAATGAAAATGTATGAATATTATAATATGCATGCATGATCCTGATTAGATCAATAGAGTTACCCAACATGAAATCACTCATGATATATGGATAATAATATATGTTTATTATGGATGTACTAATAATATAAGATAGGTCTGATATAAAACATCCATGATGAATTTTGAAACTTTCAAAATGGTTGGTTGAGAACCCATAACACAAATGATTGGATGGTTGGCAGATATTTTAATCAATGTTGTTTCTCTTGGATCACTAATTCTTGAACCTGAACAAACACTAAATGTTCCAACAGTTCTATGTTCCAAATGGATGTAATCCTTATTTTAGTTAGCTAATTCCCTATTGTAAGTTATTTTAAAATTAAAAGTAACAATCGAATGGTTATTATGTTTGAGGATGAAATGTATTTTGAATATGGAGATAATGGATTGGTTAAAAATGAATACTCCCATGACAGTCTCTACATCAAAATATGATAATAAAAGTAAAGGGTTAAAAATGGTTTGGGCCTCTGATAAAGAAACTCCAAATAGCTCTTATTCAAATAAAGAACATTCACATTTTTCAAGGAAGTTTGTAAATTTTTAAAATAAGATAATGGTTTCCATTAAAACCCTACATTAATTACAATATGTATAAGATAATGGCTGAAGAGTTTAGATACAATGAGTGTAAAAAAAATTGGAACATCAAGTGAGGCTTTCCTCAATTACAAGATAATAAGAAGTTAGAGATGAATTATTTCAATAAAGTTGTCTATAATAAGAAATAAAATATAGTTGTGATGTCCACATAATGTTCCATTGAGGATTTTACTGATAGTATATCTTCTAAATCATATGCTGAGATGTCTAATAAAAAGGAAAAAAATTTCTTTTTGACACACTCTAATAAGTTTCACTCATTTTATTCTTCTGATAATGAATATTATTTTGAAAATAAAATTTATGATTTTAAATAATTAAATCCATATATTATAATGAAGGAGAATAAATATAAAATCCTAAAAATGAAAAATAAATCCATAAAAAATCATAAAATATTTCATCAATTCAAAAATGAGGACATAAATAAAATGATTTATGATCTCAAAGTCAAGGTTGAATGTTATTATACTTATTGTGGTGAACAACATAAAAAAATTGAAAGGATACAAAATCATTTTCAATACTTTAAATATTCTTCTAATGTGTAAAAAAAATATAAAACTAAATACATCAAATTCATGGTTACAATAAATTAAAAAAAAGATAAATCTAGAATAGGAAGAAAAGGTAAAAGACCAAAACAATATAAATATTATTTTCTAAAAAGTTCCCAGAAAAATATATTCTATAATGTTATTTGTTTTCATTGTGTAAAATCAGGTCACAATACTAATAGTTAGAGTTTAATAAACTCATTAGATTATGGAGTTATGAAAATTTAATTTCAAAACGTTTATAAAAAAAGAGTTCTTGAATTTCTATAGAGCACACGTAGATTTGGGCAACAATTTATTTGGTTTCAAACAATGCATTACCCAATAGAATTTGGCTACCAAAAAAATTTCATGTTTAATTGATTTTGTAGGGAAGACTCTAATTGAATCAATGCATAGTTATATATGAATATTTGATCTTCAAATAATATGTATAAATATTTCCCATTTTTTCATTCATTATCAAATATTTATGGAGGCTAGATAAAAATTGGTGATAATGCTAAAGGAAAAATTATGAAAGTAAGATCAGTATGAAATTAAATCTCATTCCTCATGAAAAATGTTCCCTATATAGAAATATTGAAGAAAAACTTGAAATTTATTTTCCAATTGTTTTATGAATGTCATTTGATATATTTTTAAAATAATCCTTATTCTAATTTCAAGGATAAAATATTTAAATTTAAGTTACCTATAGTATATAATATTTTTACTCTAGATCTTAATTATAAATTTAGACAATAAGTGAACTACTTAAATGATTAAAAAATGAATATTGGTTATGGAATATAAGATTTAATCATTTTAAAATTGATTATTTGAAAACGTTTTATAATTTTTTTTAATTTTACCTTTATATAATTAGAAATTAAACAAAGATAAACTATGTGATGCATTCCAAATGGGAAATAAACACAACTTGTTGTTTAAATAATTTAAATTGGTTGTAATATCTACAAATCTTGAACATATCAATGTGGATTTTCTTGTACAATTTTATACATAAAAATTAATGTGTAAAATAATTTATTTATATGTTAGTTGATAATTTCTCTAGATATACTTGGGTTTTCCATTTGAGTGTTAAAGATGAGTTTGGTTCAATTTTCATATTTTTTTTCAAATTTATTAAAAATACAATGATTACAAAATTATTTCTTTGATAAGTGAACATAGACGATTATTTTAGAACCTTGAGTTAAATTCTTATTGTTCTAAGCATAGAATCAAACATAATTTGTCTTTATATGGGAAACCTCAATAGAATTGTGTTGTTGAAAGGAAAAATAGACACTATGATAAATATCAAGCACTATGTTATGTGAATATAAGTAGCCCAATAATTTTATGATTAAGCTATAGATACTGCATGTTATGTCATAAATAGAGTTCAAATTAAGAAAATTTTGAATAATAACACCCCATGATCATTAGAATAATCAAAATCCAATAGTTGGATAATATAATGAGTTTGAATTAATATTATACATTTTAAGCAATATAGTTAATCTATATAATTTTTATCTAAAGATAATGAATGAATAATTCCTGTATATTCTACTAATTCCATGGATTATATTGTTTTTAACATAAATTCATTGATTTTGAAGAACTGCCTCATGTGAAATTAGATGAAATTAATCATTTTGATCATAAAATGGGTCAAATTTACGAGTAAAGTGACTCTTTTAAAATCATGATATAAGAACTAATTTTTGGAAATAGTAAGGATAATGATTTGGATGTTTATTTCAGTGAACCAAATCCTAAAAGGATGGATACTAGTGAACCAGAAAGTATGTTTTATGGGAATCCTTGAACCCTAAAAAACCATCCCATTGAAATTTTTAATGGAGTCTTATACGAAGGGATTAGTACAAGATAGAGTGTTAGAAACATTGTATATTATTATTACTATTTTTATCAACTAGATATGAAATCTGTAGAATACTTCTTCATTTTTAATAGTTGGTCTTCATCTATGCATGATGAGTTAATCTTGTTCAAGAAGAATGAGGTATGGGGATTATTTAGTAGACCCCCTGATTACATTGTTATTTGAAGGAAGTTGGTTTCTTAAAATAAAAAATATGATCATGGAGTGATAATTGGGAATAGGGAAATATTATGGCCTAATTGTACCACCAAGAAGAATGGATATATTATGAAGAGACCTTTTTACTCATATTTAAATTTGAATCTATTATAATTATCCTAACATCATTATCAGTAGAAAATTTTAAATTATATTATATAAATGTGAAATGTTCAATTTTACATGAATTTTTTATAGTGTATGTGTATGTTGTGCATCCTCCAGGTTTGGAAATCCCTATTTTCCAAATTTTATTTTCAAACATAACAATGCTCATTATGGCCTTAATCCATAACCTAGCTATTTGAATATGACATTATGTTACTCTATGTTATCCAATGGAATTTCAATATAATTGAATAACACTACCACTTTATAGAATAATTAATTTGTAAATATTCTTCTCTTTCAAATATATATTGATTATGTAATTTTTGGTTCAAAAAAAATTATGTTATGAAATTTCTAAACACATGAAAAACAATTTCAAAAGAGTCTGATGGGTTATTTAAATTACTTTATTAGTTTTGATATATAGTAAAATTATTTGTTAATATGTGGAATCAATGTAAATAAATACTTCACTTACTTAAATAGTTTGTAATTTAAAATGAAAAATCACATGGAAATCTTATGAGTTCTAATGAAATGTTTTATTTGGATGATGTTGGGACACTAGTTGAAAAAAATATACAATGTAATAATTGGGAGTCTATTTAATTTAAATAATATTAAACCCAAAATTGTGTTTTTTGTATGATTATGTCATAAATTCCAAGATAATCCAAAGGAATCACATTTGAAAGATGTTAAAATAATTTTCATGTATTTAAAAGGAACAATATCAATTTCCAAACTTTTTCCAACAAACATTGACTTTAATTTGTTTTCATATTCAGATGTTGATTTTGGTGTTTGTACACTATATAGGAAGAGTAACATAAGAACCATCCATATTTTAATAAAATAATTATTATCATATTATAGTAAGAAACATCACTCAATTTTATTTTCTACTACTGAATTAGAATACATTATTGTAGGTAATTTATGTACACAAGTGTTTTTTGATGAAACCCAACCTATTGGATTTTGGATTCAATTATAATCAAGTGTTAGTTAAATTTTATAATAGTAGCGATATCAAAATTTCTATTAATCCAATAAAACATTCCAAAAAAAGAACATAGTTATATGTAATTATTTTTTGAGTGATCTCATGCAAAAAAGTTAGATCACATTGAATTTATCTCAAGTGTTACTCAATTAGTGGATATTTATACTATGCCTCTTTCTCTTTAATGTATTTATTTCATTTGGAGGCAATTGGGATTATTTGAATTTAAATATTTTTTATTTTATATAATTTATTTTTATATTTATTATACATCAATATGTGCATCTGTTGTTAATTCTGGTATAATTTAATTCTTTATAGAAATTAATTAAAATTATTCCACATCCAAATTTATTTTTACCTAGTTCAATCTTAGAAAATAATTTATATTTCCATTTAAAATGAATGTATTTTATTTTTTTCTATTTTATTCTCTTTTATTTAATTAATTTGAGCAATAACAGACCCTAATCTATATTAGGATACATAAACCATTTTAAAATTGGGTACATGTCCTAAAAACCAATCGCCCCTCATCCCCTACATTCACTTATTTCCTTTCACCCCTACAACTAAACCGTTAGTGTTTTCCCTTGACCATATACCAATATAAATTTTATCTTATAATAATAGGAAAGTATATGAGTAGAGAAGATATTGGTTGAATGTCATCGATCAATGTAATTATAGACTATGTTCCAAGTCGTGTCATTACGTGAAATTCCAAAAACATGGATTAACGAAAAGTAACTGAGATTTTGATAAATAAGTTACTCCAATTATAATAATGGTAAATTATTTTTTATGAGAATAAATTATTTATTTTGTTTAATGATTAAGTTATTGAGTTTACACAAAATTATGTGTTCTTGTTTGGTGAAACAGAGGATGTGCACTGTACAGTCATAAATGGGGATGCTTTTTTGGAATTTTATATGGAAATAGTGGATGATATACACTAACATCGTAAGGGTATGTTCTAATTTTTCAAAAATTACTTAGAATGATTATAGTTTGACCTACTAATGTTTTCATGTTACTCATTAGGACCTATACTTTTAAATGAATGTGGTGAATGATTTAAAAATAGAATGAAATGTGCTTTATAAGTTTATATAGACTATAATATCAAAAGATTTGGTTATATAGATAAATATTTTTTGATGAAATAAACTTATCTTATGTATGGATCAATAATATTATTTTTAATTTGGATTAGTACTTTATGTGTTTCATACAACACCACTACTAAGGAAAAGGGATGTTTAATTACTATCCCTATAGAAGGATTATATCCCTTGTGTTAAAAAATATACAAGTACTTATAAATGAGGGAGAATCAGTCATGTTTTATAAAATAAATAATCTGGTTGTAGTTTTATTTAAAACATTTCTCTATAACTGGTATTCTACCTCACATTCTCAATGTCCCTTTAGAGGATAAATTAGAGATCATGTGGTTGTACCACCTTCAGTATGAACTCAGGTGGAATCATCATCTACATCACCTCCTTGGGATGTATCGCCTATTAATAGGGTAATTTCAAGGGAGTTATAGTTTTTTTTCTAAGATAATAGAGAATGTAGTTCCATATCATAGACCAGTTGTGGATGAAGTAGTTTAGAGTGTAGAAGTTTCAATTTCAAGTGTTACAAAATCAGTGCAGCCCAATGTTACAGTAATTGAGACATATGCTGGAGGCAAATAGGATAGTCTAGTTGAGACAAGGCTATGTATACTTGTATATGATATTATAGAGGAACCTCATGTTGAGAAAATATTTGTTGATCCACCCCTTGGATCACCTTCCACTGATATAGATGGATATAGAGATGATGTTTTAGAAGAAACTAATTCTCCTAATTCTACAATTTCCCAAGCACCATGTAGTTCATTGAATGAGGATATTAAAATCATGGTAGAGATGATATAAAAACTGATCACAAGTTGATTTATTAGAATGGTAGGTTACTCTGTTTTCAAGTCTCAAGAGACATGATTTGTAAAAAACATCATTTTGAGCCCTTTTATGCTATATCATGTTCTCGACCTACTTCTATAGTCAATTATCTGTAGTGTTTCTCACATGGATAGAATAATTCTTTTAAATTTATGTCAAACAATCTTCCAGACACAATTTCTCAAATACATAGACAAGCCTCTATTTCCATTCTATATTTCTATAAATTATGTATAATAAATAAGATATATTTGTTTGTTGATGCATTTTCCACTCTTAGAGAAACTATATCTATTATCTATGGACTAACGGATACATATATGGGTTTTAAATAGAGAGTGGATATTGTGTTTGATCTGTTCATGGTTTATCATAGAGAACACTCAAAGGTTGTTGATACTATATCTATGGAGTCTATTTTGAAGGAAGATACTTCTTCAGAGCTACCCAAGAAGATGGCCTTCACTATTTATGGATCTTTTGACTTCATTAAAAATTGTAGAAATATTTATAATATTTTGAGAAGGACATCCTATATAATTCAAGATAAATCATGGTTTGTGACGCATGATACTCTATTAGATCTTTAATGATTAGTTTTACCTTGGGTAGTTTACCATCCTTCTACCTCTACCTCCTATAAAACATTCAAGAAACCACCACCAAAACCTCAATATTAATTTTATCCAATCCAAAAACCTGATTCATTATACAAATTTATTTTTTGTTTCAATTTGTATCTTTATTCCAATCTACAAGATTAGTGGAATTATATTATGTATTTTTTATTCATAAGTAATTGTTTTCATTTAATGTTTTCCATTTATATTTTTTTTAATAAATGATTGTTTTTTTCATTTAATTGTATTATATTATATATTTTTGGGTCTTACTAAATTACTTTCATTTATTTTTTTCATCATCAGTAATGTTTCATTTTCTACAATTTTAAAAAATTTATTTATTCCATATTTCAAATTTCTAATCAACACTATACTTAAACAACTAAAGTGTAGAAGTGTTATATAAAAATTGCTTCCCCTCTAATTTACCTTCCTTAATTAATGGGAGAGAATATTGGGAAGCATAGAGAATAATGGATTAATAGAAACCCTTAATATAAATATATTATAATTATTTTCTATAAAATCCTTAAATCCAAAAAAAATTTAATGTTTATTGATTAATGGGGTTTCAGATCATCAAAAGTGGTTAGATTTTTGTTCTAATAATATTTTTCCAATATATATAATGTACTTTATGTTTTTATGATATCAAAAAACCTTTATATGTAACTAATTATTTCTTGAAGTTTGTTCTTTAGGTTTTATCATTATTTTTAATTTTTTCTATAATTTTTAAATTTCAGTTGTTTTGCTAAGATTTTACTGTGTATAAAATGTAAACTATATAAGGAAATCACCTACAATGATATTTTTAAACATAAAGGAATCAGCTATGTAAATCATCTATATAAAGAATCACCTAAGTAAATTGACTAAATTGCAGAATCAACTACATGAATATCAGTTATGTCAAGAAATTTCATATGTGAGAAAATGATTATAATGATAAAATTGCTCTGTAAATTATCTACATGAATTAGATCCATGGAAAATTCATCTATGTGGTTCCAATTGACTATATAAATCATTCATATATATAAAATTTGACTATATTAGTATGCTGGATATATTTTATTTGGGTATGTGAGAAATCAGTTAGCAGGATTAATTCTAATACACAAAATAAAATCAATGTAATTTATCTATGTAGTGATTTTTATCAAATATATAATTATATAACCTGTATATTTTTAAATATTGGATTACTTTATGTAGAATTAAATACTTCTATCAATGCATTAATTATTGAAAAAAAATTCTTGGTAAAAAATGAATTACAAAAGGTTGAATATTTTTAGAGAATAAAGTAATATAAGATTAGTTTTTTGTACATCCCTATTACTGAGGTGTTTTAATGAAAACAAAATCATGAATTTAATTCAATAATATGATTTACTGAGATATTTTAGTGTGCATCATGAATATAGATTTTATGGAAGCATTATTGAAATATGAAAATATGTATAAGTAGCAATAATAGAAGAATGAATTATTACTCTCAACACTTCTATATATATATATATATCTCTCTCTCTAAGCTCTATGTGCTACTCTATTAAAATATAAAATAAGGAGAAGACACAAGTGCTCAATAACTATTCTTAATAGATTAATTTTTTTGGTATTTTTGAAGACTCTCCTCAATCCATACTTCAAACTCATTTTCTATTCTAGAGAGCTCATCTAATCTATTAATTTCATCTTGAAACTGTTAGATTCATTTGAAAAACATTATTATTCACTCTAACTACTGGTAGTGGGATATTCATATACTAACCTATATAGGTTCTTGGTAAAGGAACCTAAGGCCTATTGTGTTTGTAAATCCATATAGGGGCCTGGTAAAATCTCCTGATTTTTTACCTTGTAGAGAATATTTGTACTCTAGATCTTAATAATCTATTTAGATAATAAGTGATCAACTGAAATGATTAAAAAAATGAATATTGGATTTGGAATATGAGATTTAAACATTTTAATATTTTTTCATTGATTTTTTTTTATAATAAAAAATTAATTTTACCTTTACCTCATCCCAATATGAACAAAGAGAAACTATGTGATTCATGCCAAATGGGAATGAAACCCAAGTTTTTATTTAAATAAATTAAATTGGTTGTAACATCTACACTTCTTGAACATTTCCATGTGGATTTTCTTGTACAATCCTATAAATATATAATAATGAGTATAATCATTTATTTATGAGTTATTTGAATATTTCTCTAGATATACTTGGGTTTTATTTTTAGTGTGAATTATGAATTTTGTTAGGTTTTCACATTTATTTATAAATTTATTCAAAAAATAAAATGATTCTAGAATTATTTCTTTGATAAGTGAACATGGAGTATAATTTTAGAACCTTGAGTTAAATTTTTATTGTTCTAAGCATGGAATCAAACATAATTTTTCTTCCTATGGGAAACCCAAATAGAATGGTGTTATTGAAAGGACAAATAAACACTGTAATAAATATTTAGGACTATGTTATTTGAATATAAGTTACAAAAACAATTTATGATAAAGCTATAAATACCACATGTTATGTCACAAATAGAGTTCAAATTAGGATTATTTTGAAGAAGAACACCCCGTGATCTATAGAATAATAGAAATCCAATATATGGATACTACAAGGTGTTTGAATGAAAATTTACATTTTAAACAGTACAATTAATCTTTATAAATTTATCTACTGATCATGAATGAATAAGTATTGTATATTATACTACTTATAAGGATTATATTGTTTTAACATAATTTCAAGGATCATTGAAGAACTAGATCATGTGAAATTTTATGAAATTGATCATTTTGATCATAAAATCTATCAAATTTCTGAGATATGTGATTCTTTTAAAAAAATGATGCAAGAAACACTTTTTGGAAATATTAAGGATAATGATTTCGAAGTTGATTTCGGTGAACCAAATCCTAAAAGGATTGATACTATTGTACCTAAAATTTTGTTTCATGGGCAGCCTTGAACCATAAAAACCCATCCCATGGAAATTATTATTGGAGGCCTAGATAAAGGGTTTAAGACTAGGTAGAGTGTAAGAATCATTTAATATTTATATTACTATTTATCTCAACTAGATATGAAAATCATAGAATAATACTGAATTTTTGATAGTTGTTCTTCATCCATGCATGATGAGTTAATATTTTATTAGAAGACCGAAGTATAGAAATTATTTGATAAACCCTATGATTACACTGTTATTTGAACGAAGTTGGTTTTTAAAAATAAAAAAACGGTCATGGTCTGATCATTGGGAATATGGGATGATTTTCGACTAATTGTACCACCCAGAAGAATGCATAGATTATGAAGAGACCTCTCCACTCATATATGAATTTGAATCTATTAGGATTATCCTTGTTTCATTGTCTCTTGGTAATTTTTAAATTATATTATATAAATTTTAAATATTCATTTTTACATGAATTTTATATAGGGGATGTTTATGTTGTACATCCTCTAGGTTTTGAATTACCAGTTTTCCAAATTTTATTTTCAAACATACCAATTATCATTATGGCCTTAAAACAGAAACCAATATCTTATAATATGAATTTATGTTACTTTGTGTTATCTAATTTAAGATTAATATAAGAAAATAACCCTACCCTTTTATAGAATATTTCATTTTTAAATATTATTCTAGTTCAAATATATATTGATGATGTACTTTTTGGTTGAAAAAAAAACGTGTAATCAAATTTCAAAACACATGAAATTATAATTTAAAATGAGTGTGATGGGTGATTTAAGTTACTTTATTAGTTTTCCTATCTATAAAAAGTATTTTTAACGTGTTGAATCAATTTAAATAAATACCTCACTTAATTAAATATTTTTAACTGAAAATGGAAAGTCACATGAAACACTTATGAGGCCTAATGAAATTTTTTATTTGGATGAAGTTGGGATTCTTTTTGAAAAAAATACATTGAAATGATTAAGAGACTATTTTTTTAACTAATAGTAAACCCAAAATTTTGTTTTTTGTATTATTATGTGATAAATTCTAGGATAATTCAAAGGAAAGACATTAAAATATTTTAAAAGCATTTAAAGGTATTTAAAAGGAACAATATCTCTTTCAATACATTTTCCAACAACCTTTGACATTAATTTGTGTTCATATTTTGATGTTTATTTTTATGTTTGCACAATATATAGGATGAGTACCTTAAGAACCTACAATATTATAATAAAATATTTTTTATCATATTATAGTAAGAGAAATCACACAATTATATTATCTACTACTAAATTAGAATACATTATTGTAGGTAATTTATGTACACAACTGTTTTTTGAGGAAACACACATTGTTGGATTTTGTATTAAATTATAATCAAGTGTAAATTAAATTTTATAACACTATTGATATCAAAATTTCAATTAATCCAATAAACCATTCAAGAAAAAATAATATAATTTTATGTAATCGTTTCATGAGTGATCACATTCAATAAAGATATATCAGTATGAATTTATCTAAAATGAGAATCAATTAGTTGATATTTTTACTATGCCTCTTTCTCTTTAATTTACTGATTATACTATAAGACAATTGCGGTTATTTGAATTTAAATGTTTTTAATTTAATATAATTAATATTTATTTTTATTATACATTAATATATGCATATTTTGTTAATTCCATTACATTTTAATGCTTTATGGAAATGAAATAAATTTATTCCACTTCAAAATTTATTTTTACCTAGTTCAATTTTAGAAAATAATTTAAATTTCCATTTAAAAGGAATTTATTTTATTGAGTTCTATTTTATTCACTTTTATTTCATTAATTTGATCTACAATACACCCTAATCCAAAATAGGGTACATATACCTTTTTAAAATTTGGTACATGTCCTAAAAACCAATTGTCCCTCATCCTCCTTCACATTCACCTATTTCTATTCACCCCTATAGCCAAACCACTAGATTTTTCTCTTGACCTTATAATAATATCCATTTTATCTTATAATAATGGGGAATTATACGAGTAGAGAAGAAAATGGTTCAGTGTCATCGATTAAAGTAAATATATGCGGTGTTCCAAGTCATGTCTATACTTGAACTTCCTTGGATATGGATTAGTGTAAAGAAACTAATATTTTGATAAATATGTTACTCCAATTATAATTATGGGAAATCATTTTTATGAGAATAAATTATTTATTTTTTTAAATGAATAATTTAATGATTTCACACAAAATTATGTGTTCTCGATTGGTGAAACAAAGTATATGCACTGTAAAATCATAAATGGGGATACTTTTTTGGAATTATATGTGGAAATGGAGGATGATATAAACTACCATCATGAGGGTAGGTTCAATTTTTTAAAAAATTATTCAGAATTATTACTATTTGACATACTGAAGTTTTCATGTTAATCACTAGAACCTATACTTTTAAATGAATATTGTGAATTATGTCAAACTAGAATGGAAAGTTCTCTATAAGTTTATTTATACTATAATATAAAATGATTTGGTGATATGAGTAAATATCTTTTTTAGTAAATTAACTTATTTAATGTCCAGATCAATAATATTATTTTGAATTTGGATTAGCACTTAATGTGTTTCATACACCACCATTACCAAGTAAAAAAGATGTTTAATTAATATCCATATTGAAGGATTATATCTATAGTGTAAAAAATATATAATTTCATATCAATGAGGGAGAAGTAATCATGATTTCTAAAAGCAATAACATGGTGGAGGTTCTCTTTAAATCCTACCTTTATAACTGCTATTTTACCTCAAATTCTTAATGTCCCATTGGAGGAGGAATTAGAGCTCAGGTGGTTGTACTACCTTCAGTATGAACTGAGGGGGATTCATCAACTACAACACCTTCTTGGGTTATATCACCTATTAATAGGGTGATTTATAGGGAGTTATAGTATTTAATTTCTAAGATAATAGGGAATTTAGTGCCATATCTCAGAGAAACCGTGGAAGAAGTAGTTTAGAGTCTAGAAGTAGCAATTTATAGTGTTACTAAATCAGTACAGCCCAATGTTCTAGTAATTGAGACATCTACTAGAGCTGAATAGGAGAGTCTATTTGAGACAAGGATATGTATTCTTGATGATGATGTTATAGAAGAACCTCAAGTGGTGAAAATAGTGGTTGATCCACCCCTTGGATCACCTTAGCTGATATATACGGAGATAATGATGATGTTTTGGATGAAATATATTCTCCCAGTTCTCAAATTTCCCAAGCACCTTGTAGTTATTTTAATTAGTATATTCAAATTTTGATAGAGAAGTTAGAAAAAACGAATCACATGTTGATTTATTTGAATGGTAGTTTAATTATATTTCAAGTCCCAAATGACAGGATTCATAAAAAGCAGCATTTAGAGACTCTTTAAGCTATATCAGGTTCTTGACTTACTTCCATAGTCAATTATCTATAGTGTTTCTCACATGGATATACTAAATCATTTAAATTGATATTAAACAATGGCCCAGATACCTTTTCTCAAATACATTGACATTCTTCTATTTCTATTCTATATTTCTCTAAATTAGATGTAATAAATATGATATATATGTTTGTTGATGAGTTTTTCACTATTAGGGTAACAAAATCTCTTACCTATGGACCAAATGATACATATTGAGGTTATAAATAGATAGTGGATATTGTTTTTGATCTATTCATGGTTTATCAGAGAGAACAATCCACCGTGGTTGCTTCTATATCTATTGAGTATATTGTGAAAGAAGATTCTTATTCACATCTGCCCAAGAAGATGGCCTTTACTATTTAAGGATATTATGACTTCTTCAAAAATTATTGTAATTATTATAATGTTCAGAGAATGCCTTCCAAAATAATTCAAGATAGATCTAGGTTTTTGACTCAAGTAACTATATTGAATCTTAAAATATTGGTTTTACCTCGAGTATTTGACCATCATTCAACCTCTATAATCTCTAAAACATTCAAGAAACCACCACCCAAATCACAATATAAATTTTATCCTATCTAAAAACTGAATTCATTATACTAATTTATTTATTTGTTCTAGTATATGTATCTTTATTCCAATCTTCAAGATCAGTGAAATTATATTCACTCTTTTTTGTTCCAAAGTATTTTTTTTCATTTAATGTTCTTCAATATTCTATTATTTCATAAGTGATTTTTTCATTTAATGAATTAATTTTTTCGCTTTTTGGTTCTTGTTAAATTATTTTCTTTTTTTTAACATTAGTAATGTTTAATTTTCTTGAATTTTATAAATTTGATTCCTTTGATATTTCAAATTCATAATCAACACTATATTTTAATAATTCATCATTAAAAGTGTTATATTAAAATTGATTTCCCTATCATTTACCTTCCTTCATTAATGAGGGGGGGGGATATTGGGATGATTGGAGAATAAAGGATAAAAATAATATTTAAAAAGAAATATATATATATATATATATATTACAATTAGTTTCTAAAAATTCATTAATTCATTTAAAATATAATTTTTAATGATTAATGGTGTTTTTGATCATAAAAATGGGAGAGATTTTGGTTATAATAATATTTTAACAATATATATCTTGTACTTTATGTTTTAATGATCTCAAAAAACCTTTATATGTTACTAATTATTTTTTGAACTATGTTCATTAGGTTTTATCATTATTTGTAATTTTTTCAATAATTTTTAAATTTTGGATGTTTTACTAAAACGTTTCTAAGTCTAAAATGTAAACTATATAAATAAATCATCTACATGGATATTTGTAATCATAATGAAATAACCTAAATCAATCATATATATAAAAAAATCACCTGATTAAATATACTACAATGCAGAATTAGCTACATGAAAGTAGGTTATGTTTTAAAATTTCCTTTGTGATAAAATGATTAGGAAGATGAAATTTATCTATAAATTTTATAGAGGAATTAGATCCATAGAAAATTACAAAATGGGGTTCCAATTGACTATGTGATTTATTCATCAATATAAAATTCGAATATATGAGTATGCTGGATATTCAATTTGTGTATGTGAGAAATTAGTTACATGGATTAATTCTTCTACACAAAATAAAATCCTTTCAATTTAGCTATGTGGTTAAATTTATCAACTATATAATTCCATAACATTTATATTTTTTAATATTGGATTACATTATGTGGAATGAAATACTTCTATCAATGCATTTATTATTGGACTATTTGAACTTGTTAAAAAATTAACTACAAAAGGTTGAATGTATTGAGAGAATAAAATAATATAAGAATAATTTATTATACAACTGTAATTCCCCGACCCCAGTTACCCAGATTCGGTGCATTATTGCGTAATATTGGCATGATCACAAAGATCAAGTCTCGAAAGACCGATTAGTTTAGTATCCTTGAAACACTAGATACATTCACAAGTTTTACATTACATCATAAAGTAATACAAAACTAAAAAAACATCTTTTCTTTATATCCCCTAATACTATCCCTGCAGGTCATTCATAATATACTTCTTCACATCCTGGAAAAATTAAGACATTATAAGGGGTGAGCTCAGATTCTCAGTAAGGATAAAAATATAGTAGAATCTTTCATAATTAAACATTAACATTTAAGGCAATGTATAACTAAATCAAAAGCATTTTAAACTTAAACTTCAACATAATATGGAAAAAATAAAATTAAATAATTCCATTTACTTATTCAGATGGATATTCTACTAGTCGAATAATCACATGCAATATCAATAACCACTTTCATAATGATGGAATTCATAATGCCAGGCTATCATAACCACGTAGCCACGACCACGTGCCAAGACTACAAATAATATTTTGTCAAGGCCTCGTGCCAAGACACTAGTTTGTCTCATGAGTCCTACCGATGCATCAAGGAGCTATATCAGGCTCCAACTGTCACTTATTAAGTCCAATGAATTCCACATATGAATAGGTTTAAACATATCATAAACCATAACATAATCATATCACATAAAACATGCATAAAGGAAACATAACATTTCCACATTTCAATCACAAGATATCAATACAACACATTGATATAATAAAAACAATTTCAAAACCATTTTCAATACCAAAATAAAAGAAAATTAAAACTTGGTATTTATTTTTCATTATAAAAAAAGTTATGGCTTGTAGAGGAAGCCGAAACTCAAATAATGGTCACGGCGGTGGAGAAGTAGTTTTCGCTGCATACGTACGACAAGAAAAAAATTCCTTTTTTTCGTTTAGTAAAATGTTTTGTATAAAAAGATTCCTTTTGAATAAATGTAAAAGTCAAAGGGGTTTATACACCGTATAAAAGAAATTTGTGTATAAAACAAAATATGCCTCAATGAATGGAGATTGAGAAGAAGTCTCTTAAAAAGATCATTTTTAAATAAAATATATCTAATTTGTGTATTCACTATATGTACACGTAAATAAAGTATAAATACAAGATAGGACGTAATAATATCATGACATAATTTGAAAGTAGGAGATTAACCCAAAGAATGAAAATTGGGTTAAGAAGTTCCCTTACCCCGTGTCCGTCTTGACTAGACCGTTCATTAATCTCCTGAATAATAAACTAGAGTTAATATATACTTGCTTAAGAACCCTTTTCAAGTTCATTATCCCTTTTATATCACTTATTACAATGTTACGAAAATTATGTAGTCATTAAAGTTAATAACGGTCGTTTTGTCGATCTTTGGTACTTGAGTCAACAATAAACATCTTACAAGTTGTTTATGTGGTAGAATATCTATTATATCATGAATTATAATCATTATTTAGATATAATATATATCATATATATCTAGTATATACATTCATTCATAATATTACATAACATTTAGAGGTAAGAAATGAAACGCACCGTTCATGGAGACGGTAAGCCGTACGTACGCATGAACGCTACTTTCATTTATATTTTGTATTTAATGGAATGAAATAATAATGATATAAAAGTATATTATAATTACAATATAATATCATATATAATATAATTTACTCTATCCTTTATACATCCCACATATGGCATTAACGATTCAAATCACTTTGAGGGGGCGGTAGTCCGCACTTCTTAAATGAAATTATCGCATTTACCCATAATGGAAATCATAAAGGTATTCCATAAATGAGAAATACAGAATCATAAGGAAAACATAAAAATAATATATATCATATATAAATATATTTACATATTAATGTCCACCATGATAGGTGTTAAAAGAAGATTGAACAATCATCGTTTCATGAGGTAGAAATTCGCCAACCACAGAAACAATATGTTCTTTAACCATTAGACGAAGGTGTGTGTAAGTGTAAATAAAATAATTCTCATAAAAACATCCAAGTATATTGAAGATACTGGTGTTGTTACAATATAATGGAATACAAAGAGTTTAAGGGGTTGGAGAAGCAAAATAAAACAATATAACATAAGAGAAGACATTACCTTAAAATCGGGTAACTCTTTTTGATTTGAGCCAAAGGCTTCCTTGGGAAGAATGATTCCCAAATTGAGGCTTCTAGGAGTAAGAGAGGGAAGTTGAGAGAGTATTTGGGTAGAGTTTGGCCGAGCCAAATGGCTTGAAGGTGTGAATATGGTGGTAGTGGTGGGGGCCTTTTATAAGAGGAGAAGAGGGGCACTCTTGGAAAGTCATGAAATATTACATTATTATGAAATGATTTTCTGATTTTAGAGGTCCCAAAATTATATATTTAGAGGATAAGGTGATAAGGGTTCGAAATGTACCCATCCAACAGGTCTTTGACAAGTGTAAGTCTTAGATTTTACATTATCTTTTCATTTTATTTAAAAAGTTCATTAATGAGGTAATCGCTGCATCATCATGGTGTGATAAATAAATTTATTTATTTAACTCCTAAAAATTTTAAAAAAATTACCATGATGTAGGAAATAGTTTTAGATTTCCAATTAATATTTATAGTCTAAAAGTTAACTTATATAACCCCATGTAATAATTGTTTTAGTAAAACAACACATGTTTGTGACAATTTTATTTTTACATTAAATAAAAAGTTATTAATGTCTTTTTCTTACCCAAGTGGCTCCATGGGGTCCCCAAGTTGACCCATGGATTTTATTGGTTGGACATGACTCATCAAATAAGGGTAGGACAAGTGTAAAGGTAATTTAATATTATTATAACATTATATTTACCTTAAGTTACACTAATTACCTTTAATCACGATTAATAGAACTTAAAAGTTATTATTCACCAAAAATTATTTTAATCCCATTGAACCACATTTTACTTACTAATGATAATTATGTATGTCGGATTTTGGAAATTCAAATCACAGAGGTGGTAAAATTTCATTTAAACGAAATATCAGTTTTTTAACTACCACTTAGTGGTTTCACTATTCAGCAAAAATCGAAGTTTTTCAGAACAACACCAAAAATTAACCCTAATATATATTTGATATTACTAATTCAAAAATGATTTCTATTTTACAAAAGTCAAAACATATAAGTGGAATTAATTAATTTAATAATTAATTCCCGCTGTCACAACAAATAGCGTGTTTTTAAGAAAGAATATCAATAAAAAGATTGACAATTGTTTATGTTCAATTTCAAAGTGAAATTAATTCTAATGAACACCATTGGATAAAATGGTAAAAATATATTCTAATTAAACATTAGAACCACTCAATTGTATAATTTATCACTATAAATTATTTTGATTAAAAAATTTGTTTTTAAGTATTTTTCACTATTCATCAAAAATTGTAAGTTCTCAGAAAAATACCAAAAATTCAACATGGGCTAATTTAGATATTCCGAATCCAAAAATGTAGTCCATTTTGAAATATAAAATTTATATAATTTCAAAAAGTAGGTATTACTATTCATAACGGCTACTTTGAATGGTTGTGGTGTGTGTTAGAACTCGATGTTGCGTACAACACATGCTACTGTATTATTCAAAGAGAAGCGTACCGTGGAAGCTTGGGGTGTTACAACAACCCTGTTGCTGAGGTGTTTTCATGAAAAGGAAATAAATAATTTAATTCAAAAATTTGATTTCCTGAGATATTTTAGTGTGCATCATTAAGATAGAATATCTGAAAGCATTATTGAAATAATAAAATATGTATAAGCAAGAAGAATATATGAAAGAACTATCATTCGAAACTCTCAATACATATATCTCCCTCTAAGCTCTATGTGACACTCTATTAAATTATTATAGAATAAGAAGACTCAATGTCACAATAACTATTCTTAAAAGAATAATGTTTTGGTATTTTAGAAGACTATCCTCTATCTATACTTCACACTTATTTTCTACTCTAGGGAGCTCATCTAATCTTTCAATTTCATCTTGAAACTGTTAGATTCATTTTTAAAACATTATTATTCAATCAAACTACTGGTAGTGTAATATTTTTATACAAATCTATAGAGGTTTTGGGTAGAATAACCTGAAGCATATTGTGTTTTTAAATCCCTATAGGGGCCTGGTAAAATATCATGATTTTTTACGAAGTGATGGAAACTTTACATCAATCATAAATACCCTCATAAAAATATAGGTATGAGTTAAAATCACCAAGATCTATGATTTGAGCATTGGTGGAGTGGAAAAGAGTACATATATTCCCCAAACCACTATAAATATCCCATTTGTGTTTTTTTTCATTCTAATTTTTATTTTTGCTACTATATTTTCTTAAGTAAAGATCAGAACATATCATACCTGAAAAGAGAGGTTTTTTTTTATTTTGAGGAACATTTCAATAACTCAATCAACCCACCCTCATGAGTCTTGGTGCAGTTATTATCTGACAAAAATCTAAATTGGTCCCCATTCAAATAAAATTTATCAATGGATTGATCAATATATAAGGTCAAGTTAATTTTATCATTTACTTAATATGTATCAAGATCTATTATTCTCCAAACTAAATCATGTATGTTCTGTTAAACCACTTTCTTCTTCAATTTCTATATTATTATTAAGATAATTTGTAATTTTTTATAATTAATATTTAGTGGATCTTAAGCCATTGACCCCATATTCAGTAAGCATTGTGTCCATGTTTTAGGTACTAAATATATTTAATCTCTATACCCAATTTCTCCATTAACCAATGGTGTTGGGTTAGATATGCTAATTTTTAAATATATATATATATATACATATATATATATATATATCTACATGAGTTTCATGTATCCAGGTTTTCTTATTTATATGCATAATGTTATTTGGGTTTTAGTATTATTTATTTTATGGTACTTTGTTTTTTTATATTTTATGTTCATTTGTTTCTAAAGAGTGGCCTATGGCATGTTGAAATTCCCAATGGTTTTCAATTAAGATTTAGATTAATTATTCACCTTTATAAACAAAAATAACTTAGATGATTTGGTTTATTTCATGTTTTGAAACTTCCCCCACCTTTTTTTCTATAGGAGTTACTGCATACTTTCTTGTATTGGTCTTCAAAATCTATTTCTTTACGAGAGAATGAAAAAAATTAATGGTTTTTCATAGTCATATATCAAATATAATAGAATTAATTTTCATAGGATCTATGATTTTTTGGATAGATAAGTTGAATATCTTTATAAATTGAATTAAACTATGGTAAGATTTTTTTATTTCAAAAACATAATAAACTTATTTATGATTATATGTATAATTTTCAATTAATTTATAATTATCTATAATTTTTTATATGAAATTATTTCATAACATTATATATCATTCAAATTATTATATATTTGGATTTAGTTAATATTTGAATATAACCATGTTTTGGTTTCAATATTACTGGAAATGTATGTTATGAACAATGAATTAATTTCATGATTATTCTTATTAGTCATATTCATTGGATATTGGTTTTAATTAATGTTCTAGATATAATAAAAATTTAATTTTTTGTTTCCTGTATAATTTTTTTTATTATATTAAAAAATTAAACTATACTTATTTTCACTTTCTCCTCCATTAATAGGTTCTCCACATTTCCAATGATTTCTTTGCTTCATACTGGATCTTACATTGACATTGCTTCTCTTTATCATCTTCTAGCATAAATAATTTTTAAATTTAATTAAACTAGAGTGACACATATTAATTTCATGAAAAACCAAAACATAATTCATTTTATACGTTAAATGTTTTAATACACCTTTTTTCTTTTTCTATATTTTTATTGAAATTTTTTCTTAAATAGATATGTCATCAACATTAATTAAATTATTAATTAAGAGAATATTTAAATCTAATCATTTATTGTATCAAAAATAATTTTTGTCTTTTTAATAGTAAATTAATTTCAGGATTTGGCCTACTTGCATATAAAGAGGATGGTGGTTTTACTTAATGTTATAGAAGTGATCAACATGTAATTTTCTTTTGCAATTACAATGTTTTTTATTTAAAAATTTTATATAGTTTTTTAGTTTCTTCAACTTATATAGGTTTTCCACCTCACCATTGATTTCCTCACATTTCAATGATTTTTCCATTGGAATTTCATCTCCGTATCACCATCAGACATATGTTCTCCACAATTCCTTAATTTCAATTTTCTATTCAATCACAATTGGGATTTGTTTTCTGTAATTATTTTTTATTACTATTTCTTTTTTATTCATGTTTCATAGTAAAATCAATTTACACAAGAAAAATCTTATTATGTTTCATCGTAATAATAATAATCAATAACCTCTTAAAAGTTTCATATTACATCAAGCATATTGATATCAATATGATTATGTTCACGATGAGTTGAATAAGTGTTGAGTTGAAAGTAAAATGTATAGATCAATTGGTTGGTTTTTTTATTGAGCTTTTATTTTGTAAAATTTTATATTTTTCCCTTGTAATAGTTTTATGGAACACGAACACCAAACTATTCATGTCACATCTAATGTTTGAAGAGGATTGACCAGTATATTTTTCCTCTTCCAACTCTTATATATACATTCTATCTACCCATATTGTTTGTCAGTTTTTATCTCGAATTATACCCAACTATCATATAACTCATGGGAAATCAAAAAAGATATTATGAATCATCTATTATTCTATTTTGTTTTCATTGTACTTGCGAATTCATTCTCTCAAGTGTGCATTTTACCATCTAAACACTGGCTGATTTTAGACATATCATTTTTCAATTTTTTTATCATAAAAATTGGGATCAAAATTATATATATTCCAAATATATATATTTTCAATATATTTTCTTATATTTTATGTTTATATAATTCTCGTCCCAAATATTGAGAAATTGGTCAAATACCGACCTCTCATTTTTGGATTAATCAATAGTGTTTTAATTTCATAACACTAATGATAGAGAAAAGTAAAATTTTATGAAATTTATATATGGATATTAAATGTAATATAAAATATTTTTCTTGGAAAACAAATAGATAAGGAGATACATGGATGTTACAGGGTAGATAATAATGTTGTAATTATAATAACTAATAAATATTCATGAAGGATTATAAATATGAATACAGGTTTATGCATTATGGTGTACATGAAGACTATAATATTAATTATCATTCCAATTAATTGAAAATATACATTCATATTTAATATATATATAAATATATATATATATATATATATATATTAAGTAATAGTATATCATACATGTTATCTGTGAGTTTTTTTAATATTTTTCTTCTGAAAATTTTTTCTAAAAATGAGTAGGTAAAATTTTTATTTGAAAAAATGTGCCTGAAAGGTGGCATCGCCACTACTGCCTTTTGGTTATGTCCAAAGATAGTAGTGCCCCTTCCAAAATTTCTCAAAAACAAAAATATATATTTTTTAAAAATTAATTTTTATATATTTAAAATTTTAAGGTATAATTTATATTTTGTTATGTTTATATATATATATATACATATAAATAAAATTAATTGTTTTAGCATAATTTACTTCTTATTAAAGTACGTGAATTTTCTAGACTATAAAATATAATGTAGAATACCAATATATATAAAAATTAAAAAAAATATAAATCATATTATAAGTAGTTGAAAATAAAAATAATCTCTTAAAAAAAGTTGATGAAAAATAATTTATAATCCTTATAATCCACCAACATGAAACTTAAAAATGATTCAAGTACGTGAATTTATGTCCTATAAAATATAAACTATAAGATCAATATAAATGAAAATTAACTAATAAATTAAACATATATGAATTATTTGAAAATAAAAGTAAATTTGTTTTAAAAATGTTGATGAAAAATAATTTATAAGATTTCTAATCCCCCAACATTAAATTTAAAATTATTTCAAGTACGTGAATTTTTTAGCATATAAAATATAAACTATAATACCATTATAAATGAAAATTAAAAAATGTATTAAACATATAATAAGTAGTCAAAAATAAAAATAATTTATTTAAATATTGATGATAAATAATTTATAAGCATTATAATCCACCAACTTGAAACATAAGAATGATTCAAGTACATGGCATTACTATCTTATAAAATATAAACTATAAGATCAATATAAATGTAAATTAAAACATGGATTAAACATATAAGAAATAGTTGAAAATAAAAAACAATTCTTAAAAAATTTCAATTAAAAATAATTTATAAGCTTTCTAATCCACCAAGTTTGAACATAAGAATGTTTCAAGTACATGAATTTTCTAGCCTATAAAATATAAAATATTATACCAATATAAATGAAAATTACAACATAGATTAATCATATAATAAATAGCCGATGTATTAGTTTTTATTTATATGGGTATTATAGATTAAATTTTGTAGTCTTTCAAAGAAAATTAGGTGGATTTGGATCCTCCTCGACATTCCTTCTTTCCACTCTCACTTCTAAGAAACTTTTCTTAAATTTATTTAATTATCATTTATTTATTTTAATTTTGAAAATATTTATTTTATAAAATATTTTAGATATTTAGGATATCTTTTAAATTTTATTTACATGTTTTTTATACTGCATATTTTATAATCTTATAATGTTATCTACTTTAAATTTAATAATTATTCCTATGTTTACAGTAGTCGACATTGAAATATGTCAAATATAAACTATGCCTGAAATATAAATGAAAACTAAAACATTGGATAAACGTATGAGAAGGTCTGATTGTAATAATAGTATCTCCATTTCAATAGTCGTAAAACATATAAATAAACATTTATAATCAATGTCTATGTATATGGAGAGAAGAGTTTTTCCCACATGGTGGTCTACGAATAAGGAGTCTGATTAAAGTTCGCTGTGGAGTTTGATGACCTAGAAAGGGATGATCCTAGGGAAATGGAACACCGGATATGGAATCCACAATCTATGTGTTGGTGGGAGGATCTTTCAACAGCATTTCGTACTTCACTCTTGATCTTTCTCCCACTATAGTGGTTTAAGGACATGCCATCATCATATTGGGGAACCAAGATTACTATGGAGCTATACCCCAAGGCTATAATGGATATATACCCCAAGGATATGATGGATCTAGGCTGAAAAATTGTGGTGTATTTGGACCACAATATGGATAGAACTGTAGATATCCTTTCAAGAAAGATGGATCCCATGACTCATTAGGCAAATCCTGAATCAGATGAGGCTGGACTACTAGAGGGTTGACCTCTGCTGGTTGAATAGGTGAGGCCTCATGTGCATTACGACGCTGTCTACATCATTGTCGTTATGGCTCATCATCACCAACAGCTTCTGAAAGATGTTACTTTGGGGCAGGAACCTCCTATCTTTAGGATGGATGCTTAAAGATGCTCTTGGAAAGTTCATGATAAGATGACCTCATCTCCATCACTACATTTTGAACGAATGCTCGGCTAAAGACCCACTCCTCCTCTTCATCACTCATGAGAACAAGATTCTATGAGTAAGTTCCCTATAAAGTGATTCAAAATGAATAAGAAAATTGTTCAATAAACAAACTAATTGAAATTTATTGACTTAAAATATGATGAATATCTCTACTCTTTTGGTTAAGATACCGTTTAGAATTCAGTCTATACCATGGATCAAACTCAACCTACTCCAAAAGAAAGAATCAATTTATAGGTACTCCCAAGTTATGAAACTATGCACATCTGTAGTAGAAATTGAGAAAAAAGGCATGTACTCAGCACCTGTCCTCATCCTGTCTCCTTATAAGCTTCCTCTCAAGAAGATTCTCTATCTGTATCAGCAGCACAAGAATCAGCTAATCATAGAAAAAATGGTGAAGGAATCTATCAATATGATGACACTCAATAATATGGAAGTGAATGAGGGGCACAACAACCATATAATCCTCTTGTCAAATAGTGAAGTATGGTGGGAACTGGTTTATAATAGTGTAGTATGGAAGCCATGAAATCTGAAATGACATGTGGCCATTGTAAAAAAAGTTTCCTTACTAAAAACTAATGTTGATTCTATTATTAAATTTGTTAGACAGTGATAAACTATATAAACATACATGGTATGGTAAATGACAATAAAACTGGAGCTAATATACACCCAAATGGTTTCTCAAAGCTATGTGGAAACCATGTCTCTGAAACCACCTATAAAATACAGCATTGAAAGTGAAAAATAATGAGAAATTAAATTCACTAACTCCTTGTATCATAAAAAACCAATAGAAATGAGTGATCATACCAGCGTCCACGCAGGGCATCATGCTGCACCTCTATTGTGATCTGTGGACCATCAATCTCATGGCGGAAAGCGGGGATATGCTCCCATGCACACTTCAGAAAAGGATGACGCTTCCCTCGAGACTTGTGTTGTCTCTGTGGGATAGCCTTTATAATTTTAAATACGTGTATACCAAGCTGGATGATCCCCATCTGTACACCTTGACTCTATAAAAGCCTTATAGTTTGGGTAAATACATCATGTGGATGTGCATCCCTAAGGGATCAGTACACATGATCAGTAGTACCCACAGTTTCTGTTATGTTACCTTTTCTTGATGCTTTTAATTGTTATAATGTTAAGGGTGACAAATGGGAGAGTCAGGAGAACTTGGAAGGGAGTTTTGAGACAAAAGGTGAAGTCGCACGGGCGGTGAATGGTTTTTCTAAATCGTGCGGCCAAACCGTGCGTTGTTGGTCTTGGAGGCAGTAGGTTCTATATAGTTGACACACATTTTATCTAACTATATGGCCAAACTGTGCGATAAGGGTGGCCTAGGTAGTAGCTAATGCACAGTTAGCGCACAGTTTGTCAAACCGTGCAAACTAATCACGCGGGCAGTTAAATGAGATCATTAAATTGTGGATCTAACACATTTTTGCCTTTAAGTGCCTCGTTTTTCCTCCTATGTGGCCCTAACATGGGATTTTTCTACTCCTAAGGTCTAGGAGGGTTCTCCCATCATTTTGGAGGTGATCATAAGTCTTATCTTGATGAATCAAAGCCGGATTCTTGAGGTATGTGATAGTTCTTCATCATTCTTGTTCGATTTCATAGATCTACTTAGATCTATTTCTTATCTTCTCTAATTTTCCTAGATCTACGCCCGTTATAGGTAGATATAAGTGTTTGGATGCCAAATATGACTAGATTTGTTCTTGATCATGATAGGAGAAGATATCTAAGGTGGGTTTTTGGAGAATCGACCCGGGTTTCCTGAGCGTTCATCAATCGTTGTGGTTTTTGTCAAAACCCTAAAGTTAGGAGGCTTAAATTTTGACTCCTCTTGATAGAATTATTTAGCTTAGATTCAAATTTGTTTATTTTAATGGATTTGATTTTGAAATTAAAAGAATAAATCTTCTTTAGTGATGATTTATGGTTTTGATGAGATTGTGAATTCATGGTGAATTATAGTGCAAAGTGATTTGGCTTGTTGAATTTAAAATGTTGATTTTAAATTATGGATTTGCTGAAATTTATATGGTTTGATGAAAAGTGGGTTTTCAATGAAAATTTTGTTTTTTTCAAATGGTTTGAGATTGAAATGACTTTTATGGAATTGGTTTTCAATAAAAAGGGATTTTTATTAAAATGATTTGGAATTGAAATGGGTTGGCATTGAAATGGTTTTAATGGAAATGGTTTTCAATAAAAATGTGTTTTTATTGAAAGGGTGTTTTGGCATGATTGATGGGAATATGTGGTGTGTGTTCATGTTACATGTATGAGGCTTGGTTGAAATAGGACCTTGTGATCAGTTCTAAACGTTTAATGGAACATGGTAACTATATATACGAGGCTTGGTTGAAATATGACCTTGTTCTCGGTGCCAAATATGTAATGGAACATGGGGAACAGTTACCTTGTGATGACTTGGTAGATCGATGAGAAACCTCTCATGAGTATGGAACTCTCATAACGTAGCATGCATGGTTGGTTTCATGGGTTGTGGAATGGTTGGGTATGCCAAAAAGGGATATTTTGAAAGCGTTCTAAAGCTTGTTTGGTTATTTTTTCAAGAAAAATAACATGCTGGAAAATTGGTTTCAATTACTTTTGGAATGCCTTTGGTTATGAATGGTTTGGAAACTTGTTTATATTTAGTTATAAACTACTTTTGAGAAAATGTTTTATATAAAATGTTTTTATATAAATTTGGATAACTCTTCTATCATAGTGGCAAGAGTAGGGAATTCATTGGGGAAAACCTACTGAGTTTTATACTCACCACTACTTTGGAACGTTGATGTTTTTGCAGATGTCATATTCCGAGACACAGGTAAAGGTAAGGCATATTACTGCTAGTGGTTCGTGGTGATTCTTGGGAGATGTGGTGGTGCTTGGAGCATGGAGATTGATGTAGAGCCGTGGAGTGTGTCTTGGTTTACTTTGGTTCTTTTGTTTATTCTTCCGCATAGCACTATGATTTTGTGTTTTTGTATAGGTTTATGGGTTGTATTATGGAATAGTGTATTTCCCTTTTGGTAATGGATGAGTTGGTTGTTTCATTGACATGTATCATGTAGTTGTTATTAGTGGATTCTTTGGTAGGTTTGTTATTTGGTTTATTTCTTTAAAGGTTAAATAATCCCCTATGTGTACTTGATACCCTTCGTCATTTATTACCAGCCTTTGGCACCTTGGGGATGTCTCTTAAGGCCTAGTAATGACTCGTTGAGCTCTCATACCAATGAGAATTGACGGGGCATTACAAATGGTATCAGCTTGTTCGGTCCTTGCCTAATAAGTGGTCATTGATGTTATTGGTCTTAGAGTTGAAATTAATTCTTGTCTATTTCTTGGGTTGAAATCTTAGAGTGGAGTAGGATTGTCGGAACATGAAATTTATAGCATAAAAGGACGTAGATAACCCGTTTATTCTGAACTTCATGTTACCAGTGTGTTGGGTACATAAGTGTTTTGGATACACTTCTAGTATGTTGTAAATCTCATTGTCATGGGTTTAGCCAATGAGACGAGCATGACATGCATTGTAGAGGAATGGATTCCCACTAGTATTTCATATCTCATTGTGAGGAATGAGTAAGGATTTTGTGCAAGGTGCGAATTTGCGGAAAAAAATATAGTAATTGTTTTCAATGAATGGTTTTGAAAACATGATATTTGGTTTATTTTGAGAATGGGTTGATTTTCAAAAGGCATGAGGAATGTTTTCAAAAATGTTTGAACATGGGAAAAAGGTTGTTTTGAAGAAAATGCTGTGATATAATTTTAAATTCTAAGCCATCAGTTGCTAGAGAGTGATATTGACAGAGTTTGTTGTTGGTTTAGAAAATGGCACCCGGTAGGAATCATCAGAACCAACCTAAAGAGGCTGTAGAGAATGTGGTTGCAGCAGAACCATGGGTAAACCAAGAGCTGGTTCATAGTATTGGGCAAGATATTCAAGATGTGGATACGGGGAACCAGAGGAATGAGCCACGGCATGTGAATCATACCATCCAGTTCATGAAGCAAAATCCACTGAATGTTCGGGGTGATGCTGAACCCGAAAAGGCGGAGGCGTGGCTTAGTAGGATGAATCATATCCTCGATTTCATTGGAACAACATCAGATTTGAAAGTAAATTTGGCAATGTATATGCTCGAGGATCTTGTACATCAGTGGTGGGATTTAGCGGCGCAGGCTAAATTGGATGAAGGAATTACATGGGAGGATTTTTATGAATTGTTCAACAAATAATTCTATCCTCATATATTCAAGATCCAGAAAATGATGGGCTTATTCAGCTTGAAACAAGAGAGTCTCTCTGTCATAGAGTATGCAGCTAAATTCGTGAACTTAGTCCATTTTCACCAGAAGTTACGGAAAGTGAGTCGTGGAAGGCACACATCTTTTAATCAGGGCTATGGCTAGAGATTCTATCAAAGATTGCGGTGCTCTGTATTAAGGATTATACAAAGATGTTGAACAGAGCGACTATCACTAAACGTGATATCTCGGGATCAATAGGAGGAGGTATGATGATACCAATGGGAAATGGTGGGAACTCAAACACTGGGAACAAAAGGAAAAGGGACACTTATTTCCACAGTGCAAGTGGAAATCAGAACCATACAGCTGGATCAGTGAACCGTTCTCCATGACCCGAGAGAAAAGCAGGTTTCTTTCAATGTGGCTCAACTAACCACATAAAGTGAGAGTGTACATCGAAAACTAGAGAATGTCATAATTCCAACAATATGGGACATCTACAGTGGTATTGTCGCAGTTCTCCTAGGTCGGGTGCTCGGGACACTTTTCAGGCGTCGCAAGCATCGTATGCTTCGACAGGAAGAGGATAACAGAGTCGGTCTCATCATCATAACAAAGCTAGCCAGGGTGATTCTTGAAATACCATGACTCATCAACCAGGGTAATCTTATCAAGGCGATAAAGAGAACAGTGCAACAATGAATCAATTATTTGGAGCTGAGCAGATGATGATCGATGATCAGGATGGACCATCTACGGTGAGAGGTACGGTTCTTTTGAATTCTACCCTTGTGAAAGTGCTCTTTGATACTGGTGCATCACATTCCTTCATTTCTTCTCATGCTGTTGACTTGGTATGTTTAAAACTGGAAATGATGCCTTCTGTTTTGAAAATGAAAACTCCTCTTGGTGAAAAAGAATTTCAAGCCTTTGTGTGAAGAGCATGTGCTATAACTGTTGATGGAGCTTAGTTAAAATTAGACTTCTTGATGTTGTTCATGGATTTCTATGATGTAATCTTGGGTATGGATTGGTTGACAATGTTTGAGGATCACATCGAATATTATAGGAGAACGGTTAGCTTCAAGACTGAGGACGGAATCAAACATCTCTTCAGAGGAGAGAGGATGGTAAATAATGGTGAAAATAACTTAAGGGCAACAATGGTTGGAACGATATCTTACCAATTTGTAGCTTTGAAATTGGAATCAATAGAAGAGATTAAGGAAAATAGTTTTCTAGATTTTGTGGATCAATTTCCAGAATTCTTTCCCAAAAACTTATCAGGGTTACCACCTCTAAGGGAAGTGGAGTTTACAATTGATCTCCTTCCTGGGACTAGTACTATTTCCCTTCCATCTTATTGGATGGAACCAACAGTGTTATGGGAATTTAAAGTGTAGTTAGAGGAGATGAAAAGTATGGGTTTAATTTAACCAAGTACTTTTCCATGGGCAGCACCAGTGTTGTTTGTGAAGAAGGCAGATGGAACTCTTTGGCTGTGTGTTGATTATCGTAAGCTTAACCAAGTTATGATAAAAAATAGATATCCACTTCCACTAATTGATGTTATGTTAGATAAATTAAGGGGAGCTCTCAATGGTTCTCCAAGATTTACTTGTGATCAGGATATCACCAATTGTGAGTTTGGAAGGAGTATATTCCAAAGACAGCTTTCAGAAGCAAATATGGGCACTACGAATATGTATTCATGCCTTTTGGTCTAAAAAATTCTCCAGCGGTCTTCATGGATTTGATGAATTGGATATTTCAGTGATATCTGGATTCTATTGTAGTAGTGTTTGTGGATGATATCTTAGTTTATTCAAAGACAAGGGCTGATCATGAGGTGCACCTAGAAACAGTGTTAAAAATATTGAGAGATCATCGTTTGTATGAAAAATAATCAATGTGTGATTTTTGGATATGGGAAGTACGTTTCCTTGGCCATGTCATTTATGAGAAAGGCATTTTTGTTGATCCTAAAAATATAGAAGCCATTATCTCTTATAAACCACCCAAGAATGTGTTCGAGATATGAAGTTTTCTTGGTCTAGATGGTTATTACCGACACTTTGTGTGTGATTTATCACAACTAGCATCACCAATGACAGCTCTGACAAAGAAGAATGCTCCATTCCAATGGACAAAAGATTGTCATAAGTATTTCTAGGAACTGAAGGTTCATCTTACATCAACACCGATATTGATATTTCCCGAATCAGGACTGGGGGTATGTGGTGTATTGTGATGCTTTCCGATCAGGGTTGGGTTGTGTTATCCTTCAAGGAGACCATGTGGTTGTTATGGTTCAAGGTAGTTGAGGGTGCATGAGAAGAATTACCCAAAACATGATTTGGAGATAGCTGCAATCTTCCATGCTTTGAAAACATGGAGAAATTATCTCTTTGGTGAGAAATTTACTATGTTTATGGATCACAAAAGCATGAAAACCATTTTCTCATAGTGATATTTGAGTCTCAAGAAAAGGAGGTGGTTAGAGTATCTCCAAATGTTTGACATTGACATGATGTACACACCAGGAAAAGGGAATTCGGTGGCTAATGCATTGGGTAGAAATTCATATGCTTAGTTGGCGAAAGCAGCTTCAAATGAATGGTAGTTTATGTTGGTCTTAGCCAAAAAGCATGTGGAATGTGAAGACCAAGGTGATGTTGTTGTTTTCTTTTTAGCTACACATGTTCCTGATTCAGTAATGATGATCAAAGAAGCACAAACATCTGATATAGAATGTCCAGTTGTATGTTCAAAACTCAATAGTGGGGAGACCATTGATGGTATGCCCAGAAAAGAGGTCCTCGGTTGTGGGCCGTAGTCCTCCTCCACACGGCGCCTTCGAGTGCCGCAGTTCTTCAGCCAGGATGGAAGGAGGCCGAACGGTTCTGTTCAGCCGAGCGGCCCACAGATGCAGGCCACTTCCTCCACCCCATGCGGCCACCATGACGACGCCGGTCCTCCACCACCACGGCCTGGCCCGGCCGTGGCCTTCGGCTCCACAGAGTGGCGTGACGACGCTGCACCTCTTCATCTGCCGCAGACCTCCCGGCCGCGATTCCTCATTCGTCCGCTGTGGTCCTTCTGGCCACAGTTATTCTCCGGCGCGGTGTGACGACACCACACACTTTCGACTCCGCCTCCGACGTCATCAAATGGAATCAACAAAGGGGAGGGTTGGGCCGCATTCATGCTGCCTGAACCCACCTCATCATATGATATCAATCGTCACATCATTCCACTAACATAAAAATATAGAACAGTGGGTAGAATCAAAAATTAAAGTAACCCCACCTCGATTCAAGGTACGTTTTTGAAGTCGCGGAAGACGGCGTCGTGGAAGATGGACGTCGTTCCGTTAATGTCGGAGGGAATGACATTGTCATTGGCGTCACTATTTGCGGATGGGGTCTACTCCTTTAACGTGAAAGGAGTCCATTAAAGATGTTCTTCATGTTCTTCGGAGATGAGGAGCATTCTTCGTTGGAACAGGTTGTTCTTCCAAGAGTTCTCTCAAGCTCTCTAGAGAATAAATTCCAAGCCAAAATAAAACTAAAGCCTCCCTATCATTTTAATATTTCCATGCATTTCAAATGAATTCAAAAGAATTAATAACACTACAAATTAATTAATTAATTGTGTAATCTCAATTAATTAATTAATGGTGTAGGCACATTAAAGAGAGGAGGTGGACGACGGAGAGTTTTAAAAATTAAAAAGGGAGACTTGGAAGTTTAAGAGACTCCCTTAATTAAAAGAGAGTTACATGGGGGGTTTAAGGGGAGTTTAAACTAGTGGCCCCCACCCCTAGTTATATCCTCCCAAGGGAGGTTAGGGTGTGGTGGGCCCCAACCCTAACCTCCACTTAGATACATTAACCATATTTCGAATAAAAATATGTTACACACACATTTTTATTTAATTTTTAATTTTAATTAGAAACCCCAATTTATAAATTCCATTCACATTGAAATGCAACTGCGGTAAAGGCCTCCTTAAGTGAATACCGGCACTGCGAGTTCAACGGTGCCCTCAGATTTCAATTCCAAGCACCGATTCAAAAGATATAAAATCACGCACGTACATTTACTGAACGTACATGAACAAAACTTCAGAAATTGATTCTAGGCACACTGGGCCTTGGAATCAGGCGCCGTCAGAAACCACAGACTCATAAAATTCCCATGTATTTAAGAAAAAAATTTCGACAGGATTTCCAGGTCTTTTAAAAAATTATAATTTTTTTATTTTATAGTTTTATTATTAATTATATATCCCGAATTTGTTTTACATAATATTAATATTTATACAGTTGAATTATTGATATAACTATAAAACATTTATTCATTTTAACAAATTTTTTTTATATAAATAATACATTCAATAATTTATTTTTTTATAAAAAATATTTAATACTAGTACCTTTATCGATAAATTAATTAATTTTTTTAATAAATTTAATACTAGTAATTTTGGTTATTCTTTTTTAATATTATTTAAATTTATTCATTTTAATATTTTTTATAAAAAAATATCATATATAAAACAATATAAAACAATATATAAATAAATTAAAAGATGATATATAAATATATATAATTAATTAGAAATAATATATATATATATATATATATATTTACATTAACAGCTATATATATATATATTGAAAAGAATATTTTAATTTTATAAATTTTTAACAAATTATATATATATTGAATAAATTTTATATAGAACATTATAATTTATACATTTATATGTAAAATTTTTTATATGTTTATAATTTATATAATTAATATTAATTCATTAGAGTGATACTCTAATCTCTACTCTTCAGTATAGTAAATCATTTGTACATTTTAGGATTTGAGTTTATGCTCTTCATTAGATAATATACAATCAAATAATTAATTAAAAAATCTATTTAGGTATCCGTGTTCTAATAAAAATGGATAAAGAAATGAAAAAAATCTCATATACTTGTTGATGTTGATCTCTACCCCACCAAAGTTGATAAATTGTTCTTCTCATGAATTCTCTTTATCAATTATGTATTAAAATATTCAAGATTCCTTTCCTTATTTTATGATGATAAGACACAATATATGCACCTCTATAAGGAATCTCATATTTATTTATGTGCACTAACTTCGAAAGAAGAGAGAAATTTCTATTCAAAGGGGAAAAGGGATGAAAACCCTAATAGTTACGAGGGCTCATTAGCTTAAGACTGATGACTAGACTTGACCTCATCTGAATGACCAGTAACAAACCAATTCAATAAAATATATTTCACTTTTAGGTTCTCAATTTCTAGGGATTCTTTGGGAATTTTAGATAAGACTCATGACCTTCTAGATCATGGAGTTCAGGGTGTTGTAGCTCTAAATCCCTGGTTTCAATCAGGACATCCACAATTTAATTTGGAAAAGACGAAAATTCCATTTTCTGGTATTGTTGTTATAGTGGAGCCTGAGGGTCAGTTTCCTTAGGCATGGAATTCATTTATAAATTCACTCATTAAGGGTGAAGTCATAGAGACTATTGATTCAATTGATGGAAAATATGACTATGAACATTCTAATCAATAAGAAAGGGATCTGGAGATATGGTGGGAAAAAAATATACCACAATAAAAGAGAAAGGGAAATCAAGAATGGTTTTTACTTCCTCAAAAAAATTATGAAGTTATCTATCCCTTATTTGGGACGAACAAGGGAAATCCAAGTCCTTATTAGAGCTTCTCCCCAACAAGTCTCAACATCGAGAAAACTCTCCAATATTAATATGCAGGTGCATGATGTTGTTTCACCTAAGGAAAATTGGGTCTATGATGGAATTGATAAAGGGGTGAAAAAATCTAATATATAATCCACAAAGGTTGTTTCCTTGGAAGTAGACAAGCCTACGACATAGTTTATACAACCTATGGTGGGTCGTTAATAGAAAAAATATATGTTTTTAGTACAGGAAAAAACATCAATGGAAATACCTGATTGAAAAAGACGCATTTCCTTTGGGAGGAAAAATATTCCTCTATTTTGGATGACAATGTTATTAAGTTTACACATGAATATTCTATGTCTTCTTAGAAAGACTCAATGAACATAAAGATAAGACCATACTCTTGAAAAAAGTTTAGAGGTAAAGGAAGCCTTACATTCATGAATTCTTATGCTTTCTGGAAAGTTATGATCTAATCTCTATTAATATGAAAAATATTTTCAAAACCATATAGGACTTAAGGGATGATTATCCTACTATAGCTGTCAATGCAGTATTTATTTGAATATGAAAAATAGATGTTATGTTTATTTCCCATAAATGGAACAAATATGATGGATTCAATAAGGTGACCACTATTCAGGTTGTAGTAGGTAAAGGTATAAAAGGTTAGACACTAGTACAAAACGAAAGAAAGGAAGAACCATATAAAATGAATTATTTTGATGTCCTTGTGGAATATCAGAGTTAGTGGTTGTGGATAGTGATACTCTTATCAAAAAGGATTCCATAACTACAGAAACTAATGTTGTACGCCATTTGGTCACTCTGAGTTCATTTTCTTTTAATAGATTTGATGCATCATCAAAAGATATCCTTAGAAAAAATATAAAATATGGTGAAGGGTTAGGCATTTGAGTGGAATAGTCAACATAATGTCCTCTCAAAGTCTAACACCTTATGATAAAATTAAAGCATCATTAGATAGAGAACCTTGGAAATAGATCAAGATATGAAGGAGAGCCTAACATCCAAATGGATGATGGAACCTCATGGTCGGGTTAACTAGGGTGATCATCATAATATGATACTTCACATTTAGTTTGTGTTTTTGGATTACTATGGAATCCCTCATTAGCTATCTCATAGTGACATTTTTCTGTTTTCATGATGAGGGTTGTTCTCTATACTTAACATCATCTTTTTCAATTCCAGTTTTCCATTTAGATAATAATTGGGCATTGAGCATCACCCAATTTCAAAAAATATCAATTTATTTCAAATAATTTTTCATTTAATGTTTATACTTTTATTTAAATCCATATACAATTATTATTTATTTATTTTTAATTAAAAATATATTGTAAACATTTTCAATTTAAAAGAAACATTTAAAATTTATTCATATTTAATTTTTATGTAATTCTTGAAACAAATTTTATGAATTCCCATTCATAAAATATGTTTTTAATTTATTCAGTTTTATTTATTTATTTATTTATATTTATGTATATATATTCCTTTATTATATTTTACTATATTTAATACTATTGTAATTAAAATAATAAATATATTTTTTCTTTTTTTATCATGTTTTAATATTTTTAATATGTTTGAAATTTACATAATAGGTTTATTTAAGTAATTATTAAATATTATTAGATTTTAAATAGTTAATATAAATATTTTTTAATAAATTTTTATTTATATAATTAATTTTACTTATTTATTCAGTTTTATATATTTTAAATCTTATAATTAATTCTTTGAATTCAATTTTTTTTAAAATGCTATTTATTCAAATTTATTAATTCAATTTTAATATTCATTATTTTAATACTATTTATTAATTTTTAATAATCATTATTTTTTAATATATTTGAATTTATTCATTTTTTAATATTTATTTATTATATTTTAATATATTCATTTTTTTAATTTATATGATAAATATTTACCCATTTTTATATATGATGTTTTAATATATTTATTTTGATTCAAATTATTCAAATTTATTTATTTAGTTGAATTTGTTATTTTTTTTTTCAAATTTAAATTGTTGATATTATTCAATTTTTATCAATTTTTTATTTTATTTTTTATTTTTGTAATTTATGTAATTAATGTTACTAATTCAATTTTATAATACATACTTTAATTTATTGAACATTTTATATTCATTTTTAATATTCATTCATTAAATAATATTTATTAATTTGTAATAATTTTTGTATTTATTATTTTTTAATATTTATTTATACATTATTATTTATTTAATATTATTATTTTGAATTTTGTTTTAATTTATAGGATTGATATTTATTCTTTTTTATTTTGTTTTAACATTTGTAATATGTTTTTAATTTATGTAATAAATTTATTTAAATGCATATTTTAGTATTTTTTAACATAAATAATTATTATAATTATTTATTAATATTTTTTTTTATTTAATTAATATTATTTATTTATTATTTTTATTCATTTTCTGGGTTTTTGTCGATGCTCAATTACTCATATTTAAAAGAATATTTTATGAATCCTAAAAAATGCATTCCTATAAATAATTCATCTCTCAGTATTATTTACCAATGATAAATGTATAATTTATTTTCACTATGAATAGCTTTATTTTTGAGTGATTATTCTTTTATCGCTAATAAAATAGGATTTTACCAGTTCTTTTTAGTTTCATTTAATAAATCCCTTCACCCTATTTTAAAAATCACACAGACAGATTGCTTCTCTCCTCACACTACATTCCATCTCTCATGAAACCAAACCACTATAACAACCTAAATCAATTTTTTGACAAATTTAAGCTCTAAATATAATGTATAAAATTCATAACTAGTGTTTTGGATTCTCAATCAATTTTCGTATGTTTTTTTTGGATTTTTTGAGTTCATGTTCACCTTCTTCGTCTTTAATAGCTACCCCCTATGTTTTCTTTTGAAACCATTTTTAACTGTTATTATCCATTTTTTTTTCTGAATCCACCCATTTAGGGTGCTTTCTATTTTGGTTCACTGATCATAATTGATTATCTTGATTTTTTGGTTGTTATTCTTGTTTCTATATATAAATATAGGCTACCGATATATATTGGATGCAAATAATTATCAGTTCATATTATATGATATTAATTTAAAAATTAAATGTGGTTTAATGGAATGAAAATGGTTTTTATCAGTTAAATGATTTTTTAGCCACATAATTAAGAATTAACTTTTCAATTAGGTGAAATATTTATTTTCTTGAGTATTTTTTTAATAATAAATCATTATTAGTAATTTTATAAATTAGTGTAGGCCTTATAAATATTAATGGATTAAATATTATTCATTAAGTTATGGTTTGGGTGAAGCTAGTAACTATATTTAAAATGGGAATGATTGAAGTGTTTGATTAATGGTATCTAATAGATACATGAAAATACATATGATATTTTATTAGATTTTGATGGGTCTTTGTGTGAGTTTATATGATTTTCTTGGTATAAGTATATTTTTATATTTGCTTTTTATGTGTGATTTAGTATTTATATATCAAATGTGTGTATATATATTTGTATGTGTGTGTATCTGTTTATATTTATATATTTATAATAGTTTATATTTTTTTAAATTGTTATATTTCATGCAAAAACCCCATCACATAATGCAGGATGTTTCCCACTTCAGAGTAGGAAAACAATCCACACTAAGGATACTTATTTCATTCCAAAATATAAGCTTTATTATATGTATATATATTTTCCATTTTATTGAAAAACATATGTTTTATATCCATTATTTTATATCCTTTAAATATGTAAATATTAGAATTTAATCTTATATTTTTGAATGTTATTATTCACATAATTTGAGGATTTAAAAAATGGTACATTATATGGATAACAAGGGTATTATTTTTTATTTATTGTAAAATATGACTGTTGTTAAACCAAGTAGGATGGATATGAATCAAACATGGATGAATGATAATTTCATGAAAAATGAGTATGATGATAGGGTTACAGATTTCATTATGTTTGTTATAGATCATGCATATAATCCTTATAAAATCATATTCCCGTGTTTACATTGTTGTTATTTAGGAAACATTTGTCCAGTGGAGTTAGGAGAACAATTGATTTGTTACAGAATAGATCAAAGTTATAAATGTTGGACAGAAAATGGGTATTACCGTATTGTGGATACTAACTTGTATGATACTGTGATTTATGGATAATTAGATATGATTAAAAGGGTAAATGATGATGGCGATTGCACTAATGAAATGAAAATGGAATTTTATGTTAAATTTCATGATTTTAAAAAGATTTTTGAGTTTTAAAATAGTTGTGAAAAGATATAATTAAATATCAGGTGTACTAAATATACAAATTTTTTAACCATAATAAATTTATATAATTTAAAATATTGTAGCATATGGAGTGACACTAGCTTTATAGAACTACAAGATCTCCTAAATCATATGCTACCAAAATAAAATTATTTTTATTTTCAGACATATGAGGCTAAATTAATGAAATTTTCAATGGGTATGGTCTATAGAATAAAAAATGGCTGTCTAAATGATAATATGTTGTTTTAAGGAAACATGAATTACTTTAAAATTCCCTACGTGTGTTGAAAATAAATACAATAAATATTAATCAAGTCCTTCAACATATATATTTTATGTTCAAAATCATTCCATGATTTAGACAGATATATAGATGTGAGGAGACCATTATAAAATTTAAGGGAATAAAGATACAATATTTCAAGATGAGAAACTGTGACACCATATTGACTATCCTCAATGGAATAAAACAGATCATGAGTGTCCAGAAGTTGGAAAGGTTCTAAGAAACCTCTGTATTGATATATATATAGATGGAATGGATCCTTTTTGTTTAAAAATTATTACTCACTATATATTTTTAGTTATGTTGTTAAATTATAATATTCAATTGTGGTTATGCATCAAACATAAAAACATTATGTTGTATCTACATATATATAGAACCCAAAAACATGGTAATGATATTGACACTTATTTTTCTTCATTTATCAATGATATGAAATTAATGTGAGATACAATTGTTTCATGGTATTATTCTAAAGGAAGTGAAGAGTTCACATTGAAATCTATATTGTACGTGATGATAAATGACGTTATTAAATATGGAAATTAGGGAGGATATAGATTTTATGGGTATTGTGGAGTATTATCTATGAATATGGTAAACACTTAGTTAGGTTTATGCATTCCTCAAAGACTATATTTTTATGAAATCATAAATTTTTCCCCAATGTCATAAATACATATCCTGGATGACACCATTTTGTGGGAACATAGATGAAGATTTAATAAAATCTTCATTAATGGATGATCAATAGTTTTAGAAAGAAAATGATATTTCTATTGTATTATTAAACCATTATATAGAAACATTATAATAACATTTTTAGAAATGTGATCAGTTTTTTTGAATTACCATATAGGAATTTTTTTATACATCATACATTTATATACTCTAATTCATGTATAATAAACGAATTTGATAGTTTTATTGGCACATTACTATATGAACAAGAAAAAAAATATGGAATAATTTTATGTTGTACACGATTGGCATGGTCATAAGGGATGAGTTAGAATTGGTGAATGGTGAAAAACACACTTTTCTACCTCCATAAAATTACACAATATTTAGGAAATAAAATTTTCAATTTTGAAAATTCTATAATGATGTAAAGGTTCTATAGGGTATTAATAAAATATCATAAATTTCTTGTTACTGAATAATTTCAAGTTAAAGGGTCTATAATAAATAAAATTCATATTATATTTAATTATTTAAAACATGTGGATTTATATTTCATTATAACCAAAAATATATGACACACATTTACCATGTGGAACCTCTAATGTTTTTTATAATCAAAATTACTTAATGTTTTTCTATCATTTCATTTAGTATATTTTATGTTAAAACATTTTACAAATTGGGAAACATTATTTATGTCATGATTGTTCACTATGGACTTTTTGCCTTTTACAAATGGATTTTTGGGGGACATTGATTGTGTATTTATGATTTATCACTCTCATTTATTCCATGAATCCTTTTCTAGCATATAATAAAATCAAGAATAATTTCAGAGTTTCTAGGATAAATATATTAATGTAGTGACTTGTCAATTCACAGAATGAAATCGTTTGAGCAGAAAATCAAATATTTCATTCATTTTGGTCAAAATACCATTAATCTATTCTCCTATTACTTCAATTAGTCCAATATAATTCCACATTATTGATATCATATATAAAATATATAAATATAAAAATTATGTCTTTGATTTAACCTTCAAAATCCATGAACATCTATGACGACTCTTACTCTAGAATCAATATATTATGAAATTTTTCAAGGATTATACATTCTCTTCATATTATAAAAAATTAAATCTATGATTCAACAACATCAACCCAATTTTTATTTCCTCTTTCCCTTTGATCCAAATTAACATGTGTTTCAATTTCTAAAAGGAACTTTCTTTTCTACCTATTCTCTCTCTTTCATACTCAATAATATTATAAATCCTCTAAATATAGTAGAGTTCCTTATAATGGGTATATATAAAGAAACCCTTATATTCTCCATCTTCTAATTTATGCTCCCAACACCATTAAAATTAGGGGTTTTTTGTTTTTCATTTTCGGTAAAACTCAGGGTTTTTTTGTGGTTCTTGGTTTTCATTAAACCGAGGGATTATTTTATTCTTATTTAGTTATTATTTTATTTTGAAACCAATAGAGAAATATAGCCATCACAAGATTTCTTTAGTGGCAGATTCATAATGTCTAATTATTGATACTTTTTCAAACTCTATTATCTAATATGTATTTTTATTTTATGAATTTTTTTATAACTTCTTATAATGATTAAATTTTCACTATGATCACTAAAAATTGATTGTTTTATTCTTAAATTTAATTATTTTTTGTTAATTTATCATATTTAAAAAAATTTATAATTATTTTCAAAATTCAACCCCCCTTTATTTTGTCTCCGAACAACACTTTATGTCAAAGTATATTTTTTTAAACAAATAAATAATTTAAAAATAATATTTTTTTGAAACTTAACTAATTTCAAATCAGGTATTTTTAAAATTTAACCATTTATAATCTCTTATGGTGGTTATAAAGGACACTATATGGGTTTTCTCACCCTTTTTAATTTTTTGGACTATAACTATTAGAAAACACCCATGTTCACTTTTTAAGGAATTAGAGGATATACAGTCTAGAAAATTATTATGCATCGTATTAAACATTCTAATGAATTAAGGTAAAATTTTTAAATGATGGAATAACTTCTTTTGGATGTAAAAATAATATTCGACATTCTTTACCTTGTTTTTTATATTGCAATGTTTTTAATTTCATTTTGACTTGTGAAATCATTCATGAAATCTGGAAATTACAATAAATTTCTCATGAAGGAAATAATTAATTTAAAGATACTTTGATTGAAATGATTATATATGATTATGAAAGATTTAGTATTTATCCAAATGAATCTATTATATAAATGTCTACTGATTTTTCTGATATTTGAAATCAACGAAATCCTTTTGGGGATGACTTTTCTACCAAAAATATAATAAATAAAACAATTTAGGATTTCCTTATACTTTTTAACCTAATTTGAAAGAAATATAATAATTAATGGACATAATAAAAACAAATGTTGGGGGCCTAAATGGATCCATAGTGATAAATGAGATAATAATGAACCTACAAAATGATATGGAAGCTAAGGAAGTAAATGAGATAGGAAAATAACCTAGAAATAAATTATAAATGAATCTTATGATATTGATGAAATGGATCCTCCAGAAAAGAATATGAATAGTTTCTTAAAACAAGTACTACTAATATTTTTAAAAATGAGCATGATTAATGTGAATAGTAAAATATGTTCTTAGAAATTCCAAAAATAAGGGTTACATAAGGCTGAAATACCCCTTGATCAAAAAAATAATGAGTTGAAGAATAAAATCATGAAATCATTTATGGTTTCAAACTTGAGTGAAAGTGAAGATTCTAT
>CAUJRU010002390.1:0-79879 GCA_963277665.1 Viscum album | reverse complement strand
TATCATGGTCAAAATGTTGTAAAAGTAGAGCTTCTAAAACCTCTAACATCTAAAAATGGATACATGTGTAATTAGATAATATGAATAAATTAAAAATATTTCTATTAATTTAATTTAAATAATTTCATATTAAACAATAAATTCATAAAAATAATTATTATTCATAAAAATTAAAAAACATTAATCTCCCATTGCGCAAAAAAGTTATACCATGTGTATAGTAAAACACTAGTATTAGACCCAAAGATGGTATGATATTTATTATATGATATACTCTTTGAGATATATAAATTATTTAATGTTTAATATATTGATTGATCATTTTAATTAAATATAAAAAAAATCGCTAGCCAGAAATCCAAATATCGAACACTTAAAAATGTAATACCCCACTACTGGTAAACACAATGTTCTGGACAAAATGATGGGTTTTATTATCCCATTAGATGCATCGTATGGGATTTAAAAAATTAATATTATTAAAATGTGTGAACATAGTATATTATATTTAATAATTTTATTTTGTCTTCACCGATTCTTTTTGTGCCTCAGAATCTAACACTAAGTCAGTATCAAACTCCAAAAAATATTCAATTGAATATTCCAAGATTATAATAAGAATTTAAGGCCTATAATATATTTATCAAAAAAATTGATAAATAATTTTATATTTAAAATATAGAAAACCCATCTTTATAAAAGAAAATTAATGATTTATACACGAATAAATGGCATGATCATACAATATCCCCACCTAATAACACATCATTCTTAAGTTGTGCTACCAATAACCTCTATATTTCCAAGTAAGTGATGGTGGGGACACTATTCAATCATAGATGCCTCTCCCTTCCATGTTTCTTCCTTATCTTATCCATGTTTCCATAATCGATGAACTAACAGACAATCTTTCAATGAATCTCCATTCACTAATTTCAAACACACATTTCATATGCTCATAAAAGAAAGTATTCATCTCAATCACAACATCAAATTCATATGTTATGTGTTTCAAAATGTAATATTACCAAGACCCAGACGAATCCTTCTAGCAATGGAACATAGCACTGATATCAAACACATCCTAGAATGGATATACATCTACCACATCCAAGGAACAAAAAGTATTTCTCTATGAAATCTAATCATATACCTTATTGGATTCCCATTTTCATTTTGATTCCATCGTTATAAACTCTTTGTATTTATCCTTACACCTACAAATGGGATAACTCGCCCAACCATAGGAGCATCATCAACATCATATTTTAAAATTATGCAATAATCACACCCCATGTCCCACAATATTCATCGACTTTTATCCCATATTATGAACATTATTCATAAACCACTAATGGCTTAAGTCATGCTATCAATCCAAAAAGAATGTTTCTTCATAATAAAAACCTCTAATAATACCCATTTCTAGACAAAACAGATTCATTCTTCTAGGAGTAAATATAGATCTTGATCAGTGTACAAAGAATATTGGAAAGGTAGGTTACAATACTGTCAATAATTAAATGTACTCTAAGAATTCATCAATGAATACAACCTGCAATCCTTAATTACCAGTGATTATCATTATTTCAATTCACATGGTCAAAAATGAGTCACCATTACTACCCATAACCATCCTACACAATGTTCTTAGTTAAAAGGGGCAGACACATTTTCATTATTCATGTTTATGATTTAGACACCCATTAATTATCTAATTAAATAATTTTGCAGTCTTTATCTATAAATTAATAAATTAATTTAATTAAATAATTAAATAATCCATTTAGACACATTTAAAAATTCATCAATTAATTAACCATATTATTTAAATAAAAAATTATATAATATCATCACTCACAATAAATAATATATTGGTTGAATTTATAACTTCTGTAATTAATTATCCAAATATATATCAACCATATCTCATAATTAATTTCACATTTAATTAAACAGTTAAAAAATGAATTTATATCATTATAATCGAATTAGATTAGCAAACCTAACACCTCATTTATCAACAATAAATGAATTAATAAATTAATTAATCCATGCATATTAAATAATTCGAAAATTAATTAAAAACATCTATTAATATTAATTAATTCACAAATTAATTAAGCATAAAATTCAAATTAATTAATTCATAAAATAATGATTCACTTCTCTCATATTAATCAATTAAACAATTGATTATCAATATAAAAATATCATATTCTCATAATTGAATTTGCCATTAATAATCCAAAATGATAATATTTATATCACACAATTAATTAAGAAATCAATTATACTCAATTTATGATATGAATAACCTTACAATTAATTCAACAATTAAATAGTCCCAAAGCACAAAATTTCACAATTCAGTTATTAATTAATTTTTTATTTTAATCTCAATTTCATAGGAAATGAAAATTGTTTAACGTCAACTACTAAACTATAATCCATATTCTTGTGCATGTGTAAAATTATGCATGTTTCCAAAATAATCCTATTTTCCTAGAATAGTGCATGATGACTTAACTGTTATGCCATTTTGGGCCCTGAGACAATCTTAAATGATCTCATAATAAAGAACCAAATCAAAAAAATGTTCCATCCAATGTGAAATAATATTCAATTTTAACAAGAACAGTAATAAAAACAAACCCTCCCTGGGTACCTAAGTTCACCCCCATACACGGGGTACCGAATCCCATGGACGAGCTCAAAACCAAGACCAGAATCTTCCTAGTTTCTTATTTCTCATCCCATATGGATAGGGAAAATAAATAGAAATGATATTTGAATCTCTGATACCATATTTTAATGTCCCATCAATGGATCCACTCAATGGATGTCATAAGATGGTCTATCACATAGTCTCAAGTGCACATACCCATTTTCTAGAGGTTACCAACTAGCATTGATGGTATGGTAAGATAGTAATGGGGATATTATACTCACTTTAATCAGAGTGAAACAGTAGTGAAAAAACATGGAGTTTTGTATATATATATATATATCATGAATAACAAAAATATCCACAGCTTACCAAATTAGGTAATAGAATATTTAACTAAAAGGGTAAAATTATATTCCAATGTACACAATAATTACTATTATGAAAAACCCAAAAGAAGAAATAAATGATGACCCAAAAAAACTACTACAAAAATGTTCATAATACATGTCCAATTCCCTCATAATAATCTATCATATTTCTACCACCTAACAAAGTAAATATAATAATTACATGTCCATAAAACAAAATTTTATTCATGTACTAATCTGATAGCTCGAGTAGGGTGTGAGTACAACATAGTAGGCCACCACCAGTAGGTTCTAAAACAATACAGTCATATGATAGTGTATGAAATTCTATAAACCAACAACTAACATTCACAAATAAAATGTTACCACATTATTATTTATTCTTCATTTAATAATTTTAACTTTAGGGTTCTTGAGAACACATGTACCCTAATACTAAATTCTTTGCATACCTGAACTTGAATATCTTTCTTGGTAATACAATATATTACTACCATCTTCAACATCTGTAAGTGATTGATGTATTAAAAGATGATATAATATCTCAACACCAGATTTATCTAATTCTTGGGTTTTAATTATATTCATGTGACGCCATATCTGAAAGTAGTTTGTACTATGGAATATAACCGTTAAAAAATCAATCAATGATGTATATCATTGGTGTAGAACATCATATATATCACCCCAATAACAAATTTTTCACATAAAAGGCCATGTCTAACACCCTAAAATCATGTGTATTCAAGAGGTGACCAGTTTAGAACATCATATCAATCACCCAATAACCCAATAGATATAATAGTAGAATTTAACATCAATTTATCCCTCATTTTCATGTATGTATATCATCACCAGACTATAACATCAGGTCTAGCACCCAATCTCAGAAGTATTCATGTATATCATTTTTCATCACAACCACACATATGTCTTTTTATTACATGTTTTCAAATTATCACAACCACTATGATTAAAAACATTAATCTTTTTCAAAAAAACATCTTGGTTTCCATTAATTAATAACTTAATTAATTAATAACTGTTGATTAATTAATATGAAAATTAATTAATTGTCTCATAAAATCAATATCCAATAATTAATCCACCAATTAATTATTCACATCCCATTTCCACTAATTATCCGAACGATTAAATTATCATGACAATTTCATTAATTAATGTGAATAATTAATTATTCATAATGTTAAATATAATTAATTATTCACTTCAGTTACATTAATTAATTCAATATTTAATTAACTACATACATTTCATAAATTAATTAAATTATTAATTAACCACAACCCATTTATGTTAAGTAATCTAACAACTAACTAATGAAGTTTTCTTCTATAATAAATATCCATAATTAATTAATCATAACAATCCATACTATTAATTCGTCAAATTATTTTTCACCTCAAAACCGTTAATTAATTCATTAATTAATTATCAATGTAATTTACAATAATAAATTCCTCATATAATTAATCATTTTTTAACTTGAAAATCTATAATTAATACACTATCTATTTTTTCACAATTTATAATTCAAATATTCGATAATTTACTCACCAATTATTTATTCTTCAATTATATTACAAATTCAACAATAATGTTTTCACATAAATACCTTAATTAATTCCTTAATAGAATAAGGATATCAATATTATTATTTAATTCATCAATTAACTAAATTAATATTCACAAACTCAAAATCCCATAATTAATTACTAAATTAATTACTAAATTCAAAATATTAATACATTATAAATAATTCCACAATTATTTATATCAATTATCATGTATTAGTATCTCATTAATAAACCGCCATTTAATTATCCAAATCAATCTATTCATTATCCCAATAATCCCCAATAATTAATTCAATAATTAATTAATCTAATTCTTTTGATTCCACCATCTGAATGATCCCCACTAATTAATTCTACTATTAATTAATCCAATTAATTACCATTAATTAATATGGTTCAACCATCTTAATAAGTCCACATTTAATTCCCCAACCCATTTTTAAATATTTCACAATTCCATTATTAATTATTTTACCAAATTAATAAATTATAATTTGGAAATCAAAAATCAAAATATATAAATAAATTATAATATTTTCCTATGTGTAATTAAAAATATTAATATGGGATTTTTATTTTAGACCAACTATCTCAAGGCCGTAGATGTCTGGGGAAATAACAAACCACCCAATGACGTTCAATAAACCACATCATGACCTTATTATCATAAACGTCGACATACCATCCTAAATTTAGATCACACACTATTGAATCCATGAACAATACACATTTCAACATTATTTAGAATCATCGCTATCTTTGATAATTAAAAATATTTAACAAAATAACAAAAAAATACCTTTACTTATTAAAAAATAATCATATTAATATGTTTCTATTCATCAAGGAAAATACAACAAAACCGATGATGCATTAATCCTATCAATATTTTAAAAGATATTAAGGATATAAATTTCAAAGAAAAAAATAAAATATAAGAGACATAGACAAATTAATATAGGAAACATGCGTCAGAAATAATGGGATTCATACCAATTACATGCACACCACACCATATCTAGTTTGTTATACATTTTCATCAATTAATATAGTTACATTTATTAATTGCATCACTTATTTATTAATAACTCATATTAATTTCTGGTCACAACCAATTATCATATTGATCATTTCATGGATCTGAACCAGGAGACTGAATGTAATATTTATCGTTGTTTTGAAAATGATAGGCTCAATATTAGGGTCATACTCCCAGCAACAAAATGTAAATGTAACACCATAAAAATTGTTATGATTGTAATAGTGTTTTGTAAAAAATTGTTCTCATTAGATAATAATTATTATAAGAATTATTATTATTATAAATTATCTTTAACCATTTGGGATTTTTAAAAAATAGTTGTTAAATGACAATATTATTTAATAAATTAATATTAACCCCATATTTTAATTTATTTTGTATGGAATAATAATTTCACCCTAATTACATTGATCAACAAACAATATACAAACATGGTGAATCATTGTTAATCATTTAATTGAAAAATAATATTTAATTAAACGTGTACATCTGCATTTATTTTTGTTATAAAATAATAAAATTAATAATACCCTTATTATTAGAAATATTATTTTTATCATCACGTATAATATTAAAATACATTGTATCTTGCTTTAAAAAAACAACAATAACAACTTAATTTTTTATTATTATTATTAAATATGTTTCATCATTGTCACAATTAATGTTTTTAAATATTCATCTATTTCATCTGAATTATACATATAGTAAATGTCTAAATTTGTTCCACATTATTGTGTTTCATATTTTATGTTTTTGGAAATGGTGTAAAATTAGAGCATTTAAAAGACTCCATGTGTAATAATGGCTTCATGAAACAGTGGCGAAGGTGAAATAATAATGAATATTTTTTGTTTAATATTTTTTATATCATATCAATTAATAAATTACTTATATAATGTATATATCATAAATATTAAATAACATAATATAGCCTTTGTTTAAATATTTAATAACCTGAATTGAGAAAACCCCCCATTAAGGACCCCATGGTGGTCTCATGTATCTCATACAATGTATTATTTTAGATATATTAATTATAGAGAATTCAAAAACTAGATTACAATTTTAATTAAATATATAAAATGTTATTTTCTCAAGTGAGAATTATAACCACCCAAATCCTAGAAATTTTATACCCTGCGGAGGGTAAACACCTTGTTCCGAAAAATTACGGCGGTCTCAGTTTTCCTATAAGATGTTTCATTTTGAGTAATTCTATTAACTTTAGTAAAACATGTGTGCATAATATATTATATTTAATATTTGTAATCAGTAATCACTGAGACATTTCAAGCCTCTAAATCTCATACTAACGTAGTATAGAACTCCAAAAATAATTAACTGAATATTTATTGATTTCGACTGGAATTTATGGCCTATAAAGCATTTATCTGAATTTCACTGATAAGTCAATTTTTTAAATTAAAAAAAATAAAATACATCTTCACCAAAAATTATATAGTAGTATAAACTATATCAAGGTTGTAATGATACATTGAGTAAGTCATTTTTGGACATAGATTGATGTTTGAGATAAATTACATGGTTCAGTTTATTATGATACATTTGATGACTCATAAGATATTGTTGTTATCATTCATATGCCATAAGATACAACCTATATATTCAAATTATGGTTATCAATTTTTTATTTGGGTATCACATTGGCTTAAAAATCATTCCAAGAAGTAGGAAAACTATCACCTAGGTATTTAATGTCATTTGAGTTTGTGTAGAGGTTTGGTCTAGTGACGTGTCATTTTAGGCTTCTATAGAGATTAAATACAATGTATGATGTGTTTCACAGGTTAAAACTTTTTAGATATCATTATTACGCTTCACACATGATATATATTAGTTATATTGATATCTATGTTGGTCATTCATTGAATTATAAAACTATCAATATAATAGAGAATATTGAGAATAATCTCTAAGGGAATATCATGGATCTAGTCTGTGTGTAAGGGTAGCATCAGATCATGCCTGAATAACTTGTAGAGTGATTTTTATATGTGATGTTAATTTCATAATTGGTTCATAAATAACCCACAATGATTTTTAGGAACATATCCTGGGAAAAATCTTATACAATGTGGGGATGTCTTATGACCTCATCTTTTCCCAGATATGTTCCCATTTATGGTATTTGGTAATACAATTTCATCCAATCATTTGAAACATATTAATTTAGAATTTAAACCCAAATATGTTAGTGTTTTATTACTATTTATAGGAAATAAGAGAGTTTGTATGAAGATTTGTAGAAGAAATATTCATACCATGAATTTTTATTTCATTATTTGAATGGTTCTACGCCAACCACATGAAACATATTTATGAAGTTCAAGGTTATAGTAATACTCTGTGAATTATCATCTCATGACATTAGATTTCATTCTATACCTGAGTTTCTTTTTGGGAGTTTTTTTCAGTAATTGTATGTAAAATATGGAAATTTAATGATTCATGATATAAATTAATAAGAGACTTCATTAATTTGTAGGGAAATTTATTTTCTTTTAATTCACCTACCATATATTTTCAATACTTCTCCCTCCATTTTATCTTAAATTCCAGTCACAATTATGATATATTAGGAGGTATATTCATTGAAAATGTATTTTCCATTATATATTTGTAATCCAGATGTAGATATTTAACGTAGTTCCTTCAATTATTCTTTCAGTTCGATCTTTTTTTTTCTACGTGGGAGATCCCTAGATTGGGACTAATAATCCTAGATATTGGTTTGATGTATTTTAATATTTTTTCTAGGATATTTATTGATCTAATGTATGATAGAACCCAGTTCAACCAGATACATTATAGAATCTAACAATTTCTCTAATTTTTATGCGGGTGATATAAAACAACTCCATAATGTCCGTAAAATTTTATATCATATACAATATAATCGTGATCGTATCAACACACCTCATGTATGATCTAACTAAATTAGTAACCCACTACATTAATGAATAAATATCCATTTAACATCATTTAACCTAATTGGGAATGTTGCTGATGAGAATGAGAATTTGTGCCCCATGAGTTGTGTGTCAACCGATGAATCTAGGTAGAAACATGATAGAATCCACCAAGAGCATCTTGAATAATTTGAAATTGTTTATTTTTATGACTGAACGTATGAACTGATATGTAATGTGAACATGGAACATGGATTTATGTCTAAATGATACAACATAATAATCATGGAGATTGAATTTATAATAAATTATGTTACCTAAAAGATGTAATTTAACATGAAATTTCAATTGGTATGAAGTCATGAAGAAATATGTGTTTTAATATTTATTTAATGGAAATTTTCTTTATATAAAGTTAATAATAAAAATAGTTACAATTGTTGTAAAAATTAATAACTTGCATTTAGTGGAAAATTTACATATAAATGGTTATCATCATGAATTTGTAAAATTGATTAAATGGAATCAGAAATTGATAATATAATATATGACCAATAAATTTTGTGGAATCGTTTTTTTTATTTTTTTTATTTTTTAAATGATTTCATAGAATCTTTTTAGCATTCTGTGAAATTATGATCATATCATCTATGTGGCTGATATTATAGTCTAGTCATAATGTTCCACCATAGAAAAAGTTATACTTTGTACATCATGTTCCTTAATGGATGAGATATTTGGTAGGACATAATGTTTTTTCTAAGATGATTAACTAGAATTAACATAATGTTCCCTTCCATATGATAGAGTGGTTTGTACATGGTGTTCCTTTGTACATGGTGTTCCTTCCCCATTGAGATGTTGTGTTGGACATGGAATAACTTTTCATATGAGAAATTGGATTGTACATTTTCTTCCACCATGAATGTGATATTATGGTATAAATAAAATTCTATATCTGATGATATGTTTGGTTGAACATGGAAAACTATCCAAGTTGGAATTATAAGTTTCACTACGTTTCAATGATAGGTAAATCAAGCCTCATGCCGATTCTGGTTTGGCTGATTGCAAGTGTAATCCAATATATTGAGGGACAACATGTTTATTTTAGTTTCCACATTAATTAATAAATTATATTACATAATTATCTTAAAATAAAAGAAATATATATTTAGATTGTATTATTTAGAGACTTTTTGATTTGTCCTATATGATATAATCACTCCCAGATTATAAATCATTTAATATATGGGATGATTTCAATGATACATACTATGAAAATTGGATGTGTACCTATGAATTATTTAAATAAATTTATAGATGATATCCAATAATCGATATGAAATTTATTACTGATGTAAGAACCCAGTTTTTTCAGCGAAAGACTTTGGAATATTTTGGATGTTATTCCAGACCAGCGCCTTTAGACAGGGTGCGATTCCGAGCCCCGGTGTGGCCAGAATTAAATTTTCAGTGTGTTCACACTGTGAATGCCAAATAAATGGGATAGCTCTTATAAAATGATCTGGATCAGATATTTGAGTGTATGTATGGGTCCGAAATGGGGTGTTTACCCTAGGAACGACATAAAACATGTCGGCGCGAGACGTTTGGACCCCTTGCTCCCTTTCGGAACATGAAACGGAAAAATTAAATAATTAATTTATCTATTTAATGGTTAAACTCAAGTATCTCTTAAATGGTTGATAATATTGAGAAAACAAGGGAACCGTTGAGTCTGGAATGTGCCGTTTACCCTAGGAGGTGTATAAGTTTCGCGAGCGCGGTCCGTCAGTGAAAAATGGCCCCGAGGGCATTTTCGTAATTTGGCGTCCACAGATGTTGAGATTAATAACTTTTGAACGGGGCCTCAAATTAAAATTATGAGACCACAGTTGTGCTTAGAGCATTGTGTTTACTCCAGGTGCGCCCTCCTTTTTTTCTGCGTCCGGAGCAGAGTCGGGGGCATGCCGGGTGGGAGGTTTAAGTGTTTTCTACTTAAACACCCCTCCCTCTTCTTCTTCTTCTTCTTCTTTTTCTTCTCCTAGACAGCAGCAGGCGGCATCCCCCTCCCTATCCTCGTCCACTCCGGGGAGGCAGCTTCAGCGAGGTGTGGTAGCTCCAGCGGTTCGACGGTGAAGCTTCAGTTAATGCCCAAGAGGTAGGCGGTGTTTGTTTGAGTTTTAAATCCTGAACCCCCTTTTGAATCCCAATTTTAGTGTCGATTTGTTGATTTACCTTCGTAAATATCCACTGGTCGTGTAGTATACATCTTGTTCTTTGCATCACATCTTTAGGGAATTGAAATCTGAATTTAGAGGTGGCCACAATGGTACGACGATGTTCTCGGGTTTTTTTAGTTCCGACGAGGGTCCGACAGTCTATGCGGCGACACATGTTGGCTCCAGGCGGCGGGGGTCCCTCGACAGCGGCGGTCCAGCTTCGGCGTCCTTCGGCTCCCCGGTAGGGCAGTCGGCACAAGCGGGATCCTCGGAAGGGAGGAGCAATGGTCGGCGGCCGGGGTCGTGCGGCACAGGCGCCTTCCTGTGAAGGTCCAAGCGGAGGAGGCATCTTGGCGGCAGGGCGGCGCAGGCAGTCGGTGCCGACTCGAGCGGAGGAGGCTGACAGGTGCTAGGCGGAGGTGGCGGTCTCGGTGGAGCAAGACCCGCCTCATGTGGGTCTCCCGGTTGATGCAGTGGACCAGCGGGGTCCCGAGGCGCCGCCTGCCAGCAGGGTGTCGCGCTAGTGAGGGGTGGCTGTCTATCGGGTCGGCCGGGGCGGGCCGGCCTAGGCGGTTGGGTCTGGCCAAATTGGGCAGGACCGGCGAAATTGGGCCCCCCTATCATTCTGGGGGCCATTATTTCCAAACGGCGCGTCCGTTTTACACACCGTTTGCGGCTGTAGATCCAAGGTAGGGAGACGGACGTTTTAAAATGGGTTCCGGGTTTTTTGGGTCATGCCCTCGATGTTGGGTTTCCCGAGACACATTAATTCAATAATATTAAATTATTATTAAAGTTGCGACAGACGTGGCTCGCGAGTCGAACGTTCGTTTGACGTGACATCAGAAGCGCGGTGGCCCCAGATATTAGATGGTCCTTCCATGGTTGGTTCGGAGCCATTGCGGGTTGGTTTCATTTCTCGGTAGCACGAAATGCTAAATGTGAAAAAATTAATTAATTAATTAATTAATTAATTAATTGTCGAGTCGAACCTAACTCCTGTTTGGGATATCTGATTGACGCGCCGTCAGCGGCAGTGTGACCGTAGTCCTGGTGTGGACATTTTGAGATGTGTTTCAAAGCGCTCGGGTTGGAGACAAGGTGCGGGCCCCACAGAGCCTAGTTTGCACGATTAACGGTGAAACGACACTTTTTCACCCGACGTTCGTTTAGGGTGAATGAACACTCTATTCCGAGTGTATTTTCGAGGGGATTGCAATGGCGCAATCTGTCCGCCTAATTTCGGGTTTGAGGTGAGGGCCCCACGCGGCCACGTTTGAGTGTAACACAGGATTTTGGCAGCTTCTACATCCAAAGTCTATTTTAGGTGTCGTCAGCGGCGTTGTGACCTTGGCATCGAGGCGAAATTGACCGGGGTGGTTTCGGGCTTTGATGCCGGAGTTGAGGTGTGGGCCCCACGTGCCGTCTTTTAATCTGTGAAGAGTGTAGTGTGCCTTTTTCATCAGGTGTCCATTTTGTGTGATTGAATTTTCAATCCCGTGTGTTTTTCCGAGGGGTCACAGTGGTGTGATCTATATGTTTAGTTTCGAGATCTTAGGGTGGGCCCCACACAGGTTAGTTACAGTGAATAGTACCTTTTCCACTGGTTGACCGTTTCGGGCGAGTAAGTAGTCTATGTCGCATGTTTTCAGCGAAGATTACAACTATATGCTCCGTTTGGTTGTGTAGAGTCTCTTTCGAGGTATTATTAAATGTGGAAGCAAGTAAGGTGCTCGGATGGTGGTTCGTTCTACTGTGTTTGTAGCGGAACCTTGGCGTGTGATCGCATTCACTAACGTGTGAGTTAAGTAATGCTTGAGGAATTGTGTTTTGTCGTGCCTCAGACGTTGAGGTGGCAAGTTGGAGTTGTCATGTTTACGCTCATTGTGTTGATGTTGGGTGTTGTGTGCACGAAAACCTTTGGGATGAAAATGAGGTATACTCTGGGAGTATACAGGAGTTCTTGGAGGTACGTATGGATTGTACTTGAGAATGTTTGTGCGCTTGGTTGGGGTTGACTTGGGGCCACACGTCGTGTGGGCCCCAAGTGTGTGTTCTGTTCTTATTTACGTACTGTTAACCTCTCGTGACCTATAGGGTTCTTCAGTTATTGTTTGTTGACCAACAGGGATGAGTTTTCCCCATGTCCTGTTCATGATGGTTTTGAACAGTAGGGTTGAGTGGTTTTCCCCTGGTCCTGTTCTCGATGGTTTGGCTGGCAGAGTTGCTCTGTGTTCCCTGATAGAGTTCTTGTTGATTCGGTGTGACCAACACATTAGGCGTGCACTGATACTCTACCCAAGAGTTTGCTTCCAACAGGGTTGTCCAGTGTTGCACCATCCAGTTGAGATGGCCTGGTAAATATCGGGTTTACCCTCTAGCGGGGCTGGGAAGTGGGTTGCTCATTGAATTCATAGGGTTTACCCTCTAGAAGAGACTATGCAGTGGATCACCCGACGACTCTTGATAGTCTACCCTCCAACAGGGCTGGGTATTGGGTCGCCTGTCATCTTGTTTCAGGTTTACCATCCACCAGGGCTGGGCAGTGGGTCGCATGTCGACTTGTTCTGGGTCTACCCTCCAGCAGGGCTAGGCAGTGGGTTGCCTGTCGACTTCTTCCAGGTCTACCATCCAGTAGGGCTGGGCAGTGGGTTGTCGGATGATGTATTAGGGTTTACCCTCCAGTAGGGCTAGGTAGTGGGTCACCTGATATCATATTATGAATTACCCTCCATCAGGGCAGGGTAGTGGGTCATCCGTTGGTATTTTAGACTCAGTCCTTTATAGTAGGCTAGTCTATGTCTTTACTCCGTGACTACTAGAGCGGGACCCTTGTTTGTATAGGTCAGTGATGTGACAAATTTGACTTTGAGGAGACCTCTCGATTGTGGGGTAGTGACGAGGTGTGGTTTGACATTCCCCCGGAACCCTCAAGTACCAGGGGAACTATCCCCACCGAGACGCATCCATGGATGCGACCTAAAACCGTGCGGGTGAGTCAGTGCCGCCCAAAGAGGATAGTGTCAAGGTTTGGTGATTTGAGCCCCTTTGACTTGCAGTTTGGGGCAGATGTGCGGGATGCTGGGCATCGATGGTGTTACATCAGGGACTGTAGGCTACGCACATTTTTGGGCTGAGCTACGGGATGGAGATCCCCTTACGAGCTTGTTCAGGCTTCTTGTTGAGCATATATATATGTAAATACCTTTTTCGAGTACCCACTTCTTCGGATTGGTTACTCTCCATCCAGGAGAGGAGAAGACGTGCAGTGTATGCCACATGCTTTCCGTGTCTAGATTCTATTTGTTGGACGAGTCCACTCTCCTGCTATAGGTTGCGATGACTCGATGATAAGTTCATCTGCTCACCATTTCCATCTCATTGTTTTTGGACAAGTCTACTTCCTACCTCTTTTTGGTTTGAGTTGTACTCTTTACTTCACATTCGGTTGTACTCCTTTACTTCTCCCTGTACGATCTAATGATCACTTCTTCAGCACCTCCTTTATTGCTTCCTCGAGCCTTTGGGTAATTCTACTGAGTAATTTTATACTCACCCCTTATTGGCATTTTCCTGAACTTGGTGTGCCCATGCAGACGACAGACATGTTGGTTGTGACTTCTGCGGAGCTTATGAGTTTAGGATCTTGGACTACGTGCGGTGGTTGGAGTCGGGTTCCAGGTGGGGGACCCTTCTAGCAGTTTTTCTTTTGTTTACCTTTTGTCAGGTTGTGGAATTTTTCTGGTTGGGCGCGCGTATTTACCCTTTTCTTTTCAGTTTACCTCAGCACTTGCTATGTACTACATAGATTTCGATGCACTTTTATGGTTTATATAAAGAAGTTTCCCTTTACATTACTTGGCTTTTCTCTTTTACTCTGCACTTCTGCATTGAGTGTGATGTGTGTGTGTGTGTACATGTACTTAGGAAAAATCCTCCCCGAGATATTATGCCTTCGGCACCGGTCTCCAGCCCCTGGCCTATAAGAGGTGGGCATGGGGTAGTTGTAGCTCGAGCCCGGGTAGGGTTGGGTCGTGACAAAGTGGTATCAAGGGTGGTTCATTCCTTGGGATGTTGTTCAGACGAACCTAGAAAAGAATTGGTTCGGATTTAGGGAAAAAATGTTAACGTGTCTCGATAGCTGCTCTCATGCCAGGGAGTCCAGTGATGGTGCGGCAGCCGATGTATCCATTCACCTTGACCCTGATAACCCGCTTGTCGACTCGGCATGCTGAGACACTTGTTGCAGGAAAAATTGGTTTATGCATCACATAGGATTGAGTATTTGACTATCCTTCTTGAGTCATCTCCCCATTTTTGATACTTTTATATACATATATGCTCATCTAACCGCGACACTCCTTGATAACATTCAGGATGTCTCCGCGAAGACAGCCAACCAGGATACCAGCTTTGGTTCGTGATGACGACCTTGTGAGCTACGAGGCCTCCGTCCAAGACCCATCATGAGATCCCCTTTCTTAGGGTGGGTCGTTAGCGGCACCCCCACCTGTTGAGCAGCATACAACATCATTAGAGCAGACTAAGCTTGTGCGTAGGTTGAGCGTGCTCCGTGACTTCCAGCGGCAGAGACCGCTGAGGATCAGTGGTCAATCAGACCCTCTGGAAGTAGAGGTTTGGTTCAAGAGAGTGGTTCACCTTTTCAGGCTTCTACAGACATAGACATATCTTATGGTGTCTTTGACCGCCAACCTTTTCAACGGAGCAGATCGGCGTTGGTGGAGTCTGGTAACTTAGTTTTTTTTTGACAAGTCATCGCTTTCATGGGGAGACTTTCGGTTGTTGTTCCGCGAGGAGTTTTTCCCCTCCTGATTGTGCTCCGTTTGGATTCATGAGCTCCTACAGTTTCAGTAGAGAGGGATGATGGTGGCCAAGTACGTGTCTAGTTTCGCAGACCATGCATGCTTTTACCAAGACTTGGTCCATGATGGAAACTTCCGATGGCAGAAGTTTGAGAAGGGTCTTCGCCGAGAGATTCATGCTGTCATAGTGCCCTTGTTCATTTCCACATATTCCGGGGTGCTAGAGTAGGCGCTGGTGATAGAGAGATTTCTGTCACGTTCTAGAGTTGGTGGTGGTAGCAGGCATATTAGAGCTGAGACGTCTACCAAATCTAGCGGGCGTCAGCAAGAAGAACCTCGGCGTAGGGGGATTTCTGATAACCGGTCTCAGGGGCGTGGTCGTACACCACAATGGCACCGGAGGGCACCAGAGCAGCCCGAGGAGATTCGGTTCTATTCTTGCGATGGGTGAGGTCACTTGGCATGGGATTACCCGACCAGGCATGTAGAGATATTTGGCTGGCAGTAGGAGAACCACCACGACGGAGGGAGCACCATGATCGGAGTAGCACCTATAGAGGTGGTGCAAGTAGAGGAGCGGGAAGAGCTGGTAGTGGAGGGCGACTTTACGAGATCTTCCCATCACCACTAGGCGGTCTACATCATGCTCTGGAAGCTGACAGTTGGGACGACGGACAGCCGCGAGCCTTGAATGTCTATGATATTGCAGAGAATGAGGTGATAAGAGGTATGCTCTATAGCTCTTCTACTTTTTTCAATAGAAATTTTAGGCTCTGTGTGTGAAATACTTTTCTTCATTCTCCTTGTTTGAGTTGTTACCAGGGTGGGGCAGGGCATTGGTGTAACCCTGTGTTGGGAAGGTAAAAAGGCATAAGACCTTTTCTTTGGTCGATGGTGTTGACTCCTTCGCTTGAGAGCATGTAAGAGAGTCTTGGTCAAGGGACATTGACTGTGAAACTTTGCGTGACCAGATTTCCTTGGGTGTTTCACCATATGGATATTATGAAGGAGGGAATCACCAGGCATTGTCCTAGGTCCAAGCAGTGATTCCAGTCTCGGAAGGCGACGTAGGAGGTTGGGTCATGAAGGTGAGCTACCCTCGAGGGCCTTCTGGCCATTTGTGACCGTACGAAGGGATGGCGAGGTTCCCTACCACCTTGCCCTAACCCCAAAGTCTGGAGTGGGTGCACGACGTCTCCCACGTGACTCATCTGAGGAGAAGTGCATGTGCTTATATGCACGTCATAGGAGAGGTAATACCTCACGTGAAGAGATCATATCCATTGGTCTATGTGCAGTGGCGCAGAGCTGTGCAAGAGTTTTTCTGGGAACGGGACAGCCAGGTGCAGTCTGGGTACCCTGAGTTGTTCCATGGTTTTGCTTTTCATGGTCGAAATGATTGAAATAGGGAATGATTTAATAACCTAGTTTTTGCTGTGAAAGACTTTTTAATATTCTTTATGTTATTCCATAGCAGCGACTTCAGATGGCATGCGATTCTGAGCCCCAGTGTGGGCAGAATTTAATTTTTAGTGTGTTCACACTGGGAATGCCAAAGAAATTGGATAAGTCTTAAAAGGTGATCTAGAATGGAGATCTAACTATACGGATGGGTCCGGAATGAGGTTTTTACCTTAGGAACGACATAAAACATGTCGGCGCGGGACGTTTAGACCCCTCTCTCGCTTTCAGAACGTGAAACGGATAAATTAAATAATTAATTTATCCATTTAATGGTTAAACTCATGTATCTCTTAAACGGTGGCTCGACCTGAGAAACTAAGGGCACCATTGAGTCCAGAATGTGCCATTTACCATGGTAGGGGTATATGTTTCGCGGGCACAGGTCGTCAGTGAAAAATGGACCCGGGGGTGTTTTCGTAATTTGGCGGCCACAAACATTGGGTTTGATAACTATTGAACGCAGCTTCAGATTAAAATTCTTAGACCATCATTGCGCTCAGAGCATCGTTTTTACCCCAGTGGTGCCCTCGTTTTTTTCTACGTCGGGAGCATAGTCTTGGGCGTGTTGGGCGGGAGGTTTAAGTGTTTTCTACTTAAACACACCCCTCCCTCTTCTTCCTCTTCTTCTTTGCCTGGATAGTGGGAAGCGGAAGCCCCCTCCCTCTCCTCCTTCACTCTAGCGAGGCAGCTCCAGTGAGGTGTGGCAGCTTCAGCGGTTCGACGGTGAAGCTTCGGGAAATGCCCAAAAGGTAGGCGGTGTTCGTTTGAGTTTTAAATCCCGAACCCCTCATCGAATCCCAATTTTAGCATCGATTTGTTGTTTTATCATCAAACAAATACACTAGTCATGTAGTATACATTCTGTTCTTTCATCGCATATTTCATAATTGAAATCCGATTTTGGAGGAGGGTGTAGTGGTACGATGATGTTCACGGGGGTTTTTTTTGTTCCGGAGAGGGTCTGGCAGTCTAGGAAGCGGCACGTGGTGGATCTAGGCGGCGTGGGTCGCTCGGCAGCGGGGGTCTGGATTCGGCGTCCTTCGGCTCCCCGGCAGGGTGGTCGGCACGAGCGGGATCCTCGGCAGGGTGGAGCAGCAGTGGGCGGCCGGGTTCGTGCGGCACAGGTGCCTGTGTGCAGAGGTCCCGACAGAGGCGGCGGCTCGACGGAAGGGCGGCGCAGGTGGTCGGCGCCAGCTCGAGCGGAGGCGGCCAGCGGGCTCTAGGCAGAGGCGGCGATCTCGGGGGAGCAAGATCTGCCGCATGCAGGTCTCCCGGTCGACGCAGCGGACGATCAGGGTCCCGAGGCGCCACCTGCTAGCGGGGTTCTGCGCCAGCGAGGCGCGACTATCGACCGGGTCGGCCGTGGTGGTCTGGCCCAGGTGGTTGGGTCCGGCCAAATTGTGCCGGACCGGCCCGGTTGGGCCCCCTAGCGTTCGGGGGCCATTATTTCTAAACAGAACTTCCGTTTGACGTGCCGTTTGCGGATGTGGATCCATGTTAGCAAGACGGACTTTTAAAAATGGCTTTCAGGGTTTTTGGGTCCTGCGCCCGAATTTGGGTGCCCTGAGACACGTTAATTCAATAATATTAAATTATTATTAAAGTTGTGACAGACGTGGTTCATGAAATGGACGTTCGTTTGATGTACCGTTAGAGGCGTGGTGGCCCTAGAGATGATATGGCCCTTCCATGATTGGTAAGGAGCCCTTGCGGGTTGGTTTTGTTGCTCGGTAGAACGAAATACTAAATGTGAAAAAATTAATTAATTAATTAATTGTCGAGTCGAACCTAACTCATGTTCGGGATGTCCGATTGATGCGCTGTCAGCGGAAGCATGACCCTAGTCCTCGTGCGGAATTTTTGAGATGTTTTTCGAAGCCCTCGGGTTGCAGACAAGGTACGGGCCCCACATGGTCCAGTTCGCACGTTTTATGGTGAAACATCACTTTTCACCTGATGTTCATTTAGGTTGAATGAACACTCGTTTCTGAGTGCTTTTCCGAGGGGATTGCAATGGCGCAATCCGCCAGCATAAATTCGGGCATGAGGTGTGGGCCCCACGGGGCCCCCTTTGCATGTAACGCGGGATTTTTGAAGCTTCTACATCTGAAGTCTGTTTTAGGCTCCTTCAGCGGCTTTGTGACCCTGGCATCGAGGCGAAATTGACCGGGGTGGTTTTGGGCATTGAAGCCGGAGTTGAGGCGTGGGCCCATGGGCCGTCTTTTAAGACGTGAAAAGTGTAGTGCGCCTTTTTCATCAGATGTCTGTTTTGGGTGATTTAATTGTCAATCCCGTGTGTTTTTCTGTGGGGACCGCAGTGTTGTGATCTGTTTTTTCAGTTTTGGGATCTTGGGGTGGGCCCCACACGAATTAGTTACGGTGAATAGTACATTTTCCACAGGTTGACCCTTTTGCGCGAGTATGTAGTCTATCTCAAGTGTTTTTTAGTGATGATTACAAATGTATGATCCATTTGGTTGTGCAAAGTCTCTTTCTAGGTATCATTAAATGTGGAAGCGAGTCAGGTGCTGTGGTGGTGGTTCGTTCTACTGTGTTTTTAGCGGACCCTTGGCGTGTGATCGCTTGCACACCCATGTGAGTGACGTAATGATTGAGGAGATTTGGTTGCCTGTTCCTCAGTCGTTGAGGTGGCAAGTTGGAGTTGTTATGTTTACACTCTTTACATTGACCTTGGATTCCGTGTGCATGATAACCTTTGGGATGAAAACGAGGAATACACTAGGAGTATACAGGAGCGCTTGGAGGTATGTATGGTTTGTACCTGAGAATGTTTGGGCACTTGGTTGGGGTTGAATTGGGGCCACACGTCGTGTGGGTCCCATGTGTGTGTCGTGTTCTTCTTTACTTACTTCTGTCATCTCGCGATGTAGAGGGTTCCTCAGTTTTCGTTTGTTGACCAGCAGGGTTGAGTTTTCCCATGGTCCTGTTCATGATGGTTTCAACCAGCATGGTTGAGTGGTTTTCCACTAGTTCTGTTTTGGATGGTTTGGCCTGCAGAGTTGCTCCGTGTTCCCTGATAGAGTTCTTGTGGATTCGGTGAGACCAACACATTACGCGGGCACCGATCCTCTACTAAGAAGGTTGCTTCCAGCATGGTTGTCCATTATTGCACCATCCATTAGAGATGGTCAGGGAAATACCGGGTTTACCCTCCAGCGGGGCTGGGCAGTGGGTTGCTCATATACTTCTCAGGGTTTACCCTCTAGAAGAGACTAGGAAGTGGGCCACCCGATGAGTCTTCAGGTTCTACCCTACAGCAGGGCTAGGTAGTGGGTCGCTCGTCGTCTTGTTTCAGGTCTACCCTCTAGCAGGGATGGGCAGTGGGTCGTATGTCGACTTGTTCCGGGTGTACCCTACAGTAGGGCTAGGAAGTGGGTCACCTATTGACTTCTTCCAGGTCTACCCTCTAGCAGGGCTAGGTATTGGGTCGTCTGATGATGTATTAGGGTTTAACCTCCAGTAGGGCTGGGCTGTGGGTCACCCGATATCTTATTATGAATTACCCTCCCGTAGGGCTGGGTAGTGGGTCATCTGTTGGTATTTCAGACTCAGTCCATTATAGTAGGCTAGTCGGTGGCTTTATTCCGTGACTACCGGAGCATGACCCTTGTTTGTACAGGTCAGTGATCTGATGACTTTGCCTTTGAGGAGACCTCTCAACTTCTGGGCAGTGACAAGGTGTGGTTTGATGCTACCCTAAAACCCTCAAGTATGGGGGGTGCTTTCCCCACCGAGATGCATCCTTACGACGTGACCTAAAACTGTGCGGGCGAGTCAATTCTGGCCAAAGAGGATAGTGTCAAGGTGCTATGATTTGAGCCCCATTGACTTGCAGTTCGGGGCAGATGTTCGGGATGTTGGGCATCGATGGTGTTACTTCTGAGACTGTAGGCTACTCACTTTCTTGGGCTGAGCTACGGGATGAAGATCCCCTTTAGAGATTCTTCGGGCTTCTTTGTTGAGCACATATATATGTATATACCTTGTTTTAGTACCCACTTCTTGGTCTTGTTTACTCTCTCTCCAGGATAGGTGAAAATGTGTGAGGTATGCCACATGCTTTCCATTTCTAGCTTCTCATGGTTGGACGAGTCTACTCTACTGCTATAGGTAGCAAAGACTCGACGAGAAGTTCATCTTCTCACCATTTCCAGCTCCTTGCGTTTGGACGAGTCTACTTCCTACCACTTGTTGGGTTGAGTTTTACTCTTTACTTCACATTCAGTTGTACTCATTTACTTCTCCATGTTCGATCTACTCCTCACCTCTTCATCACCTCATTTGTTGATCCCTCGATCCTTCAGGGAATCCTACTGAGTATTTTTATACTCACCCCTGCTTGGGCTTTTACTTCACTTGTTGTGCCCTTGACGATGATGGAAAGGTTGGTCGTGACTTCAGCGGAGCTTAAGAGTTTGGGAGCTTGGACCGCATGCGGTGGTTGGAGTCAGGTTCCTGGCGGGGGACCCTTCTAGCGGTTTTTCTTTTGTTTACCTGTTGCCAGGTTGTGGCACTTTTTTTGTTGGGTGTGTGTTTCACCCCTTTTCTTTTCAGTTTACCTCAGCACTTTCTTTGTACAGCTTAGAAGTCGATTCAGTTTAGTGGTTTATATATAGCAGTTTCCCATTACATTACTTGTCTTTTCTCTTTCACTCTGCACATTTACATTGAGTGTGCTGTGTGTGTGTGTACAGGTACTTTGGCAAAGGCCTCCCCGAGTTATTGTGCCTTCAGCACTGGTCGCAAGCCCCTGGCCTATAGAGGCGGGCTTGGGGTAGTTTCAGCTCATGCTCGGGTTGGGTCAGGTCGTGACAACTGAGGTTTTGAAACTTTATTTTTAGATTCAATATTTTGAGGATGTTTATATTTTAATTGTGTGTCTTTTTTCACAACATTTGTATTAAAATATATTGGAGCATGAAATTATTTGTTGTTATTATTTTAATTAATTTGGTTATATCTATTTTTCTTTCCAATTTACATTCCTAATTATTCATATTATTTCCACTGTCATTTCAATTCTGCAATAGAGGTTATTGTATCCACACTATACTCTCTACACCCACTCATCTAATCGCAACCAATTGAATATAGGGAGGAATATTTTAGATCTATTAGTGGGATTAATTGGTCACTTGAGGAAGTACTGGGCTAATGACATTATAATAATCTCAAAATGAATGTCTAAAATGTTGAAAATTTGGAAAACAATTTTATATTTTTTTTCTATTTATGATGTTGTCCAAAAATTAATATTTTTTAAATTGTTCGAAATATGTTGGGGGAACTAACACTATGTATTTTCATGATAAAATATCCAATTGATTTATATGTCTATGGATTACATATTTTAAAACTTCTATATCTTAATGGATTCATGAATAATCTAAAATATGGGGTATGTTAGGATCGTTCTCATTGTATTAGTCTGAGGAAAAATAAATATTTTATTATTAGTCAATTTTCTCTATTTGTTGGGTTGTATTCATTAATGGGTTAATAATGTTTATATATTATGTCTATATATCTAATAAACTATCAAATACACTACAATATATACAAAATAAATTTAAAATTATAATACCATGTTCTTTCTCCAAATATTAACAAGTAAACTATATGGCCATAGACTTATATTGCAGGAAACACATTTGTGGAATCTTATCTCTTTCGTCTCTAATAAAATTAATTTTTTTCCACAGGAAGTATGATTGAATCTAATTTTACAATATATTTTAACATAATTGAATATAATCTTTATTTGAATTTAAGCTTATCACCCACACTATTATTTTTATCAATATTTTATAAAATATCTTTTTAAACTTCCTCTTAAAACATTAATCATGGGATAAGGTTTAATGGATTAAAATTCCAATATTTTTAAATTGATTTATGTTATATTATATTTGATTCGGGATATTTTTATTTCCTTTTGAAATTCTATAAAGATAATTCACTATTTAAATAGGAGTTAATTAATTATTTAGTGGGGTTCCTCGAAAGGTTTTCTAAAATAATTACATAATGATGCATGGTTATTAGGTGTAATATTGTGTGAAATAACATTTACACATGTGTATTAATGGTTTAGTCGTTATATTTTTATAATATTTAATGAATTTAATTTATTATTATATCTATGGTATAAAAACTGGTATTATAGATAAATATTTAATGGGTTTTTTGATATTTAGCATTTAAAAGGCCTAAAAATAATATTTACCCTATATAAGATGTGAAGTGAATTTCTATTTTTTCCTATTTTTTTATTTATATTGTAATTGTATTTTTAGATTTCTATGTAAATTATTGATATAATAATTCATAGACCATAATATTTCAAATAATGGTTTCCACTATTTCAAAATTAAATAAAATGTGATTTATAAAATGATCATTCATTTTTTCCCATAGACTTATGATTTGTTAAAATGTTGTTAAAATAGTGTTTAACTTATAATTTTTTTTAAAAAAAATTAAATTTATTATTTTCAAGATATCAAAAAATTATTTCATAAATTCCATAAATATTATTGAGTTTTAATGTAATTTATGACATAATATTTATATCTGTTATTATTTTCTATCTTTATATTTAATCTTCTGGTCATATGGACTTTATTGTTGAATTTTTATATTATATAAATAATGATAATCTATATTAACTATAATACATGGACTTTCATAAAAAATTCTTTTAAAAATGATTTTTCGAATGATGTGGTCATGGATATATATGAATGTTTCAATGTATAATAGAGAATGGGTGTAATAAAATTAAAAATAAATACATGGTTTTTATATATCTTAGGGATTATTTTTTAGTAGTATGTTAATAATAATAATAATCTATGGTAGCTAGGTTATAAATTTTTTTGGTGAGATTTAATTTAAATTATAGTCTTATCAATATAAAATTCCATAGTGAATTTTGAATTTATAATTTTTGGTCTCATTATATTCCAATAATAAAATATATTGAATTTTTTATTTTAAAAAACGAATTCATTGATGATGGTATTTGGGATTTTCCACTCCTTCCAATATTAACGTGGAAAATTATTGTTGTGACCAATTATTCCACTAATTTTTTTTTTAGTTTTGGAAATTTGAGAAGTTATAATTGATTAAACCTCATAAGGGATTGAAATGGTGGTTGTATATTTTAGAAAAACCTTGATTCATAATTTAAACGACACCTAAATATCATCTAACATGGAATGATATTAATTCCTAACCCCCATATGATGAAATCAATTTTCTATTCATCTATAAAATAATTGGGTATGATTTCACCAAAAGAGTAACTCATAAAAATAAATTATGTCGTAAAAAATTGTACGTATAAAAAAACTCCACTGGATTAAAAGTACCAAATATTGAATTATAAATATCTCAAAAGTAGTACATTAACCACATACATCACATGAGAAATATTATAAAACATCCCAATGTATCCATAAAACAAGTAGATAACACTCTATAATAGCCACTGTAAACAAAAAAGTCAAACCAATCTTGAACATAAATCATTTACAAGATGTTCAATTACTTTCCCTAGTAATTGAATAATAAAACCATGAAAAACCAAATAAACATTTAATATTGTGATCATCAATTCAAAATCTGATTCCACGAAAAATATCAATTAAATTTACATGTAATATTAAACAAATATTCATAACACTAAATAATTTGTTTTTTAGAAATCATTTCACATTTCAAAAGTAAGAACACATTTAATAGAATTTAATTTCATGTATAAAATAAATAGAAAATATAATATCTATCATTTTAAATATATAGAAATATTATAGTGAAAAACAGAATGTGTTTATATAATTTCATTGAGGAATGAATATATATTAATTTCAAAGGATAAAGAATATATAATAATTTTATTAATATAATTAATTTTAGAATCATTTTCTATTATAAAAAAATTGTTATAACACTTGTGTACTGATAGTAATATTCTCTAGGATCCTCATAATATTAGAAAAATATGTCTCTAAGTGTTCACATTATCTCTATTTCTCAAGGGTTTCGAGAAAAGTGTAGAATAAAAAAGAATAAACTCACTTCTTGGATGATAGTTTTCTATAAATACAATCATAAAATAAATGCTAGATATTATATTACCATGCATGGATATCCGTCTTCTTGACTAACTATGATACCATTAGATAAAATAAAATAATTCATTACAAGGGCTATACATCTATTTTATCAATGTCCTATCAACTCAAAAAATTCATTTAGTTCTACCCAAGGTTAATCATTCAAAACATACTGTATCATTTAAAAAACAAACATCAAATTCATTTTAAAAAAACTAATTCTATTAAAATAAATTCATTTCATTTCTATTAATTTATAATTTCATTCCTTTTATAAACAAAATTCATATTCATATTTATTATTCATGATACAATTTTGAATTCAAGTTCATTTTTCAAGAAAAAAATCCCTTTAAAAAAAATTCTTTTGAATTTTATGACACACAAAATTCCATTTATAAATCATTTATCAAGAACCATATTTAATAAATTATTTATTTGAGGGAAATATATTTTAAAATCCAAAAGTACCAATGGACTTTATTTAATGAAATATCCTTATAAAACCACATATAACAATTTACAATATCAATGATCACCCAAAATTGGATCCTCACTAGAAGAGAGTTTAGAAGATACGTTAAGATAAATGAGAATAATAGAGAAAAAATTCATCATAATTTGATCTAGGTAAATTAATTACTTGAGGATACACAATTCTAGAGGATATAGAGAGTATATTAATAGGAATCCATGAAAAAAATTAGATTACACATAACAAAATAAATTCAACTGATCTACTCACAAATCTATACATTGACTAAAGGGGATAGAATAGCTAAAAATACATACCAAGATGATAAAAAGTTCAATGGTCCATATTAGTTTAAAATTGGTAGTTGTAGAAGTTACTAATATTTTGATTAGACTTATATATTTATTATATGTGAATAAAAATCACATCACAGAATTTGGAAACACAATTTGAAGAATTATTTTCTTTTTAGTAATCTCTATTTGTACTACAAGACAGAGGTCAATGACATGGATGCTAAGATTCCAAAACAATGTTCCATCGGTGGTCAATTACATGGGAAATTGGATGAAGTTCCTTGGTTTGGATGGATGGTTTGAAAACACACTCTCTAGAATTACATCACATATTCTCCCACTCATTAGGGTTGGAGGGGTCGGTCACATAGTTTTAATTAACTGTGAACCCATATATAAAACAAAACACAATTTCCAAATGCTTCCCATGATTATGGAAACAATGTCCCATTGCTATTTTTCAATAGTGAATAGAAATATATTCCAAAAATCTCAAAGAGTAACACAAATACACCCAATGAACAGTCCAAACCAATCGTTATCCAATAAATGATATGAATGTACCTAAAAAGTGTCGATAATGAAGTTAGTTCTCTCATCCCCTCAATTGAAAATTCAATCCTCTATAATTTATTTCAAGAGGATTTCAAGGAATATATGTAATTTCACTACTCCCACTTCAAGATCTCACATTCCCATATCTTGTGGGATTCAAAACCATGCTACTGGAAGACCTGACCAAACTGTTTGAACATTCCATGAATAAACATTGTTTGATAATCAATAATATTAAAAAGATTATTTATCAATATCATTAATGGTTCCACATTAACATCCCACCAACCATGGCATGAACCACATTATAAAGATACAAATTGAGCTATGACATTTGAAACATATAATGAATTATTGTAATGTTTTAAGGAAATTCCAAATAGATATCCAACTTCTAAATCACCCCCCTAATCTAAAATCTTAGACATATTTATGAAAATTATCCATATTATTCAAATATACAGATAATATAACTAATTTAGGTCTCTAAAAAATAACTGGTCTCAAAATGAGAACTACAAATGTGGATGTTGATTACTATTATATGATTCATACCACCTCTAATCTATTTCAATTATTTGATGAATCAACTAAATTTTCATTATCATATCCTATAAAAATATAAATCTAACTATAGAATCTTCACCAATAGTGGACTACAAAAGTATATATTTACACTGTCAAACCTACATGCCATCATTGGTTTCCATGTTGATGGAATATAGTAAAACTTTATTATAGGTTAACTCAAAATTTCCAAAATTAAAATCCTAAGATCCTCTAATGATATCGAATGAATCTCGACGTATATCCTCAATAAGTGGTATAACCAATTCAATGTGTCCATATATATAAATATGGTATGTTTTTCTCAATTGTAGATGGGATCCTAGCTTCTTCTATAGCCCATTTAAAAAATTATAAGTCAATGAGGGATCTAAACAAGAAACTATTGTTGATGAACGTCCAAGATTTCTGATGGTCACTAGGACATATGGATATCCATATAATAGAAATTTAGTATAAAAATGTATGATAATAAAGGGATAAGACATAGTACATTTTTCAATTATAACCCATATAATAGTCTTTTCTTGGATGAATATGCCAAAACCCAAACACAATGTCAATTGATATCTTATCACACTTCTATATCAGTATGATATCTAGATGGAATAAACATGAAGGATTCTGATGTAAAACCATAACATGATAACATGTATAAAAATATGAAAGCAAAACATAAATTTCCCATTTCATTCATATCCATTAAAATCCAAACATCATTTCATGAAACATGTCTATTTTACTTGGGTGCACTACAAATAGAGATTTAAAAAAATATACCATAACAACATTCCACATAGGTAACAGAACATCATACATGTTTTTGAAATAAATTATAGAATTTGAATATAGAGAACACTCCATAATGTAATACAATAAATAAAAATAATACAAAATTCCTCAAAATAAATCATCAACGTGGATTGTTCGAATAATTGACTAAAAAATATGGGATCTGAATTGGTATCTAGAAAAAAAACCATTGTCTCATAATCTGAGACTCCCATGTGCATGTGACAAAAGAGGACCATCTGATTCTATACCAAATATTATTTTTTATTCATAGAAAAGTAATTATCTTCTGAAATCACCAATAATGATATTCACCTTAACAATATATTCTAAAATTTAAAAAATAATTGATTTTTGGTACTCCACTATTGGCCTATGATGAAGAATCAAATATTATTGTGAGATGATATAAATCTTGATATTTTTTCTTGAGTATATTGTATATAATTTTACAAAAATTTAATTTCACAATATCTTAAGTGTAAAAATAATAGTTGGGATATTGAAATCACATTTGGGGTAGTTCTTCTCGTAAGGATGAGGATGGTGAGAATCATAAGACATGATATGATTAACCTGAATATTAACGTGAACCAATACTTATATAGATGAATTATAAATGACCACAAAGTACTTAACAACATATTTCATATTCTGTATTGTATATAATATAATAATATTTTTAAATTCAAAAACAATAGCCTTGAATTTTTATTCCTAACCAGTCATTACTAACATCCATGTTTGAGAAGTCAATGGAAAAGCCGGTTTTTTATAGAACTCACAAAATAATAGTAATAGACTTCCATGCCCAATAATATCCGAATCTAAAATAGTTTATGTGGCTACCTTGCGGTTATAATAGTTATCATCTTTTTGGGGACCACATAAATACAATTTTCATAACCCATGATTTCTAAAAAGTTTACCATTAGTATCAAATATATTAATAATAATTTATAATCATAGAGTCCTTGATATATCATGATTTCATAAGATTATATCAAATAAAAATGTGATCCTCGTAAATTATATAGTAAACCAAGATTTAATCACCCAATAGAAATACATGATAATCTAGGTATCATGGAAATGCCATATTCTCAATAATATAACCAAAGAAGGGTCATTGTTATTTCTAAAAGGAATAAAATTAAACTCAAAGTATCTATATCAAATAATATATTATGTATTATGTAAATCACACACCATAATCGAAATATGGTGACATAAATAATGATCATAAATCAGCAAAAAAATCCAATTTTTGATGGTCAAAAATACTATAAATTTTGTAAAACTAAAAATTTTACATAAAATTTACCTCATTAAGAATCTAGTAATCAATATGGTGGTGAATGATTTAGTCATTCATCACGGAGAAAAGAAATATGCACTGATGCCAAAGGTGACATAGTAGGACTAATAAATCCATGGAATGTAAATTTTCCTAACTATGTTTCCACCTCCATTAATTATGATGGAGTCTAATTTTAAGATATAAAAAATAGGATTGTCATCTAATGCAAGGTCGATCAAACATACCCCTTCCCCCAGTAACAGGAAAATTATTTTTGAGATTTAAAATCATTGAGAAACTAAAAATCTACTTGAATGAATATTAGTCCATAATGATTCCTTCACAAAACAAAAGGAAAAATGTTTGTCATACAATCCAACTGTGGTTGAGGAGGCCCATCTCTACTCTACCAAGAGACCCATTCATATATAGAGAAACAAATATCCTATTTGATAACATTAAATGGTCTCCTAAAACAATCGATATGAGCTTCATGATAATTTATCCAACCCATCCAGAGGATGAAATCCATGGGGATCAAAATCAGAATAGATAATCCAAAATAATTTTTACATCAATTAAATAGAAATAAAATCATTTATTTAATGAAAATTATCCTTATTTATCCAATGAGTCAAAAAAATCTATCAAATATGGTATGTATTATATAGAATGATTCAATAGATTCATAGTACCCATAGATAAAATTAATATTAACAACCCTTATCAAATAAGTAATATATTAATTTTGAAATAATAGTAATGAGACATCTATCTATCACAAGACCCATATCATTTCACATTATAAACTCATCCATGGGATGAATGTGCTTAATTACTAAGGTTTGTGTCTAGAAACACATTTTTTTATGAATCTGACTACACTGTAGATCATATTCATAATGTTTGGTATGTACAAACATATGATGTGGAATGAACAATGAAATTTCTCTACACTTTTAATGACAATCTAAAAGATCTATAGTTTTTATGAAATTTCCACATTATTTATTGTAGTTACTAATATTTTTTACATTTTAATGAAGAAGCATGGTAATTTAAAATATTAAAATGAATTAGCGACAAAATACTACTAATACCCACCACTAAATTTTACACCATGAGACACGTATTACTTATTCATACCTTTAAAGGGAGTAATAAACCTACCACTATGAGTAGTAGGGACTCCCATCAACCCCAAAATACTATCCATGTTAGGTTATTTTATCAAACCCACATACACAATGTTTGAACATGAGATGATATTCCGAAAGTAGTGCTTTTATTTTAAATTTTCTCAATGACCCATGAAAAAAAATAAGGTGGTAATATATTTATTAGACACTCTATCCGGTGATAAATGTACATTATTGAAAAAAATTATTTTCTTGTCGGTTAACAATATAATCACTATGATAAAACATATATAACTTATAACATGATAATCGCGAGTCTCATCCAACACGACATCCTAAATTGAATATTTACAAAAAGAAGAGACACAACCTCCTTTGATTCAAAGTAAACATTTGGCTACATGGATAACCAACCAAAATAGTAAATGAATCTATTCTTAAATGGTTAGAAGGAAATAAAAAATTCCCATTTTATGGAATTAGAACATGGGAATCGATAAAAAATAATATCGAATAATTTTTTCACAATGAGTACTCATAATGTTAATGTAGAAGCTAGAAAGAATAAAAATTCTATATTCTCAACAGTAAAAAAGGGAAATATTCCATAGTTATATAGATACATGCCTCTAAAATATTCTTAAAATATTACTCATAAAATAAATCATCCAAGATAACATCAAAATTCAACCATATAATAGGTAGATCACATGGTCCACCCATCAACAATATCTAATATGAACTACCAATCAAGAACATTCACTCCCTCTATGTAGCTCCTTAAATTATATTGGACCAAAAATAATAAAAACTTGAAATTATTTATAAATTTTTTTTCTATTTGCATTAATGAAAAGTAGTATTCCACATATAATTATTTTTTGAATTTCATATCATATAAAACCAATTAAAAATTCTATTAAAAATGTTCCATGGTAAATTTTCACAATTCAATGATAAAAATTATTTCATTAAATTTAAATGGTAAATATATCATAGTTTTCAATGTTTATTTCTATAAAATGTAGTATATATATACATATTTTTCAAAATATTACTAAAAATATATAATTTCAACTAATCCTAAATGAAATATAATTTTTGTAATTGGTATGTTTCTATATAAAATATCATACACAATACCATGGTAATACACCTATGCATAGTTAGTTATGCTCACAAATCCCTGCACAATCTTAGTGGTATATGGTAAAATATTTTGCACACTCCCTATAACTAAATCCTTTGAAAAAATTTATGAATTCAAGAATATAAATCCCATGACTTTTAGTTTTTTATTCCAATCATTATAATTTCATTTCTATATATCAAATACTTATCATGCATATTCTTTAACCTAAACACCCATGAAATCTTGATCGTCATGGAAATAAATCATGTTTTAGTATATCATTTATTTAATCCAATCTCAACTGATCTCAAGAAATCTTCTCATTTTTACACATTCTCATGTTGATAAACAAGAAAAGTTGTGTTAAGAACCAATATAAAATGGATTTAATAAAAAAATAATTCAATTTTAAATAAATGATTTCTTTTCAAATCATTAAATATTTCATGGATTTTCTTCCCATAATTCATCATCAAATAAAGGCTTCATGTAATTCATTTATATTTATGATAAATTTTTTATAAATCAATTATTTCTTTTAAGTTAAATATTAATGGAATATCATCACATACACACCACCACATTTCAAAATACATTTTACTGAATCAGAATTCAATATTTATAGATCAACCAGAAATAAATTTAAAAATAAAAAAATAAATGATTAAATTTATAAGGTTTTCTTTATAAAACCATCTACCTCAAATAATTATATCAAGGTTATCCCATAATGGGATCCACATGTGATGCGAGTCAAAATAATGTGATAGATAAATGGTGAATAATAGTAAATTATTAGTTAATTTATGATGAATATTAGTTAATGACATTGGGATGAAGAATAATCAATGAAATTGTGATATGATGAGAGTATATTTTCATGATGAAATCTAGATTACACTTAAAATAATGAATTGAATGCATCAATCAACACTTCGATTCAAGATGAAATGATGATGTATGGGAACATAACACCTATAGAGAGACTCCAAAATTCAATTATATTATTATATTCAAATGAATGAGTTCATAATTTAAAATAGGGTTCACGTGAATTATATTTTTAAAATCATAGATTTATTTTTAAATTACATGGTTTGAAAAATATGGCACCAACTGTGTTCTTTTTTTTTATAGGATAACCAACGAATATTCATGGTTTGGAAAATTATTTTAAAAACCCATGAACTAACAATTTTCAACAACATGGGATACTAGAATAGGTTTCATGATTTTATTGCATAGTTTTATAAACCATGATCCAATCATGTATCCCCCAATATCTCTAGATGCACAGTTTGAGGGGTAGTCCTTATGTTTTACACTAACTATGTCCAAACTGTGCACCCCCATATAGAAAACTAATAAAAGAAACATTCTGGCCTTTGATTACCATAACAGTTTTCAAAAAATTTCCACTAACATTTTACTTTCCCAATTCCTGAAAATACACAAATTCACCAAAATAAAAAAAGGAAGGATCAAAATAGTACCTGATAAAATGAGGGAAATGTAATATTAAAAAGTAGGAATATGTATATAAAATTAGATAATCAATGTATTCCCATAGTTTATTATTTTTTATTCTTTATAATCTTCATGTTTTACATAATTGTATTGAAAAAATAGGTAGACATTTGAAATCATAGTGGATAATATTCACCATTATTTATATGTCAGAAACACTCATTTCATGTGATAGTATTCACAAATTAATTATTGATAATTGAAATGAAATTGTATTTATGTGTTATAATTAATTAATATTAGTTTATGCGATAACTTATCTATGTGATGTAACCCAATTTAACTTATTTTTGGGTTCAAATATGGAATAAATTTTTTATGGTAGGGAAAACATTATTTTTTATGGATGTCTACTTTTAATAAAATTTTTAGCAGGAAAATATTTTAGATAATGGTTTATCGGGGAATTGTATTTATTTTTTTGGATTTGGATTGGATAAATATTGATATTTATTTGGATATAGATCATTGATTTATTTCTCCCTCTAAAAATTCACGCATCCATTATTATTTATTTTTGTATTCTATAATAATTTTTAGTGATGTTTTTCAAAAAATTATCGATAGATTTATTTTATAATGTATTATGTTATAAAATAAGTGATCAATTTGAAATTTTAATAATTAATGTATGTGATTATATATAATTTAAAAATTAAAATGTGATATTCATTAATGTCTTAAAAGACTAAATCTGATAAAACTAAATGTTGGTGATTTATTTATTTTCATTTAATAAAAATAATTTGTTTATTAAATAAATTCTTATGCAGAGGTTGTACCGATCATAATATGTATCATTGTACTACATTAATTTCAATAAATTTACCATGATGATTATCCATTATTTTATTGTGTCCATATATATACTTATTTAAATACACTTATCTTTATGAATGTTTAAAACCACTAATACATATAATTTTACTTAACCATTTATAAGTGGGAGTAAACACAAAACATTTTCTTCAAAATAACACTATCTTAATATATTATGATCATTATAATAATGTTTAATACATTATTTTTAAATTGGGGGTAAATAATATGAAAATAAACTATTATTATCAAAAAGAAAAAATTAAAAAAATATCTTATTTTATTAACACTCACTCCATTTTTAACTTTTATAATTATATGATATTACTTTTTTCTGAAATTTTTGTATTGGTTACGTTGTTTTTCATTCCACAACATATAAATTTATGCACATACTATTTTTTAATTTTATCATGTATTACTAGTGATTTAAATAAACATTCAATATCTAATAACAAAATTCATATTTATAGGTTTTACAAAAAAATCACCCATAATTTATATATTTTTACATTCCATCTATTTTTTTGGGAGGGGGTACAAATTGTAACTCCCAGTGGATTTAAAAGTAAATTAAATTCATGAAATTATCTGACTCTATGAATGAAAACATTTTTTAAGGAGTTATTTATAATAATGTTTTGAAATCATAATTTTTCGATGAATAACTTTTGAATTTTGAAAAACGTTTATATACATTTGTAATCAGTTTGCTATTCGAAGTTAGATCAAACCAACATGATTTATGGTGAAAAGGTACATACCCATAGGAATATAAATTTGAATAGTAATATGACAAAAATGAATAGAAAATTGTATTATTTTCTTAATATATTATCTATTCATGGAAACAAAGTCTTGGTTAATTTTTTTGGGAGATATAAAATGATATATAGTTTTAAAATTGATAATTTTTTAATAAAGTTTGATTTTATTTTAAAATTAAATTAATCAAATTTTGAAAATTATATTAAAAAAATGATGTTGATTTTATAATTTTACAGAGAGAAAATTGTTTAGGGTTAATTTTTGGTATTTTTCTGAAAGTCATTAATTTTTTATGAATAGAGAAATATAGAAACAAACTATATATAAAAATTATATAAGTAAATACACATTTTTTGACATAATGACTGATATAAGACCACATCATTCAATCTCATTTTATCTATTTACTATTTTGATAACATGAATTATGATTATTCATATTCATGGAAAAAAATATTAAATATATGATTAAAATAATTTATAACCCCTCCTCTCCTCCATTATAAATACCCCCTCATTCCCCTCTTCCTCTCACACTTCAAAATCCCTAATAATTGAATATGTTCATTAAAATAACATCTCAAAATCTATTTCCCATGTCCTAGACCAATTGGCCTCACCACAAGGCCTATACCAAATCCATTAAAGAGGATCTCAGGGAAAACATATCAAGAGGTAAGAAACCTCTTTCATTTTCATGTGTTTTCTTTTCAATTTCAATCATTCTTTATATTCTCTTCCCCTACACTTATCTACGTGGTATGAAATATCTATAATCATACATATTTTTTATCTTATCATGTTCATGTAAAAAAACATAATCATTATTCTTGTCCAAATCCTCTTATTTTAAAGATACATATAAAAAACATTGTTGGTGATGTGTCATTTACCAAAATTGTGGATGATGTGATTTCACCATCAATTGCATCCTTAAAAGATAATCAAAAACCCCTTTTCAAGTTTAAAATAAACTGTAATATGTACAATGTTACATATTATATGATCATGAATAACAATCAATGAATTATTTTATATTATATAATGAAACACGTTCATGATTGTCATGGAACTGAAAAAAATGATCTAAACAATTATCATTAATGTTTTTTCTAATGACTCATCATAATATTTGATAACAATGAATTATGATATCCTTAAATATTTTGAAAACATATGAATAACAATTCATTACACTTAGATAATTTCATTTCCATACAACAAGAAAATAAAATATAAACCGGCCTTGTAAATCATGTAATGAATGAAAATGAAACAATGGATGGAACAATATAATAACAATTAATGGGTGAGATAATGTTTTGAAATGATAATATAAGGTTTTATAAAAACTAAATTGATTCATTAATATATTAATAACACTATTTTATCGATTATACAAGACAATTAAACATGTTTGATGTACGAAAAAACCTAGGTAAGAGAATTCTTATCCAAAATTTTATTTATTGTGTAAACATAATACATCATTTAATATGTGGTATTAAAAAATTTTGGTTATGAAATTTTTAAATATTATTTTTAATTATCTTTATTTAACATGTATATACATATTCCATCAACTATATTATGTATCACTTGATTAATATGATATTTTAAAGGGACTTTTCTTCCAAAATCCTCTGTTAATGTATTGATTTACAAATCTAATAAGAAAATTCATTATACAATTATTCATTTTTTATGATTATTTTATGGTTTGTGGGAATTCATTCGGATTTATTTTGGGAAATATATATCCCTCTAGTGCATTCGGTATGTGTATGTTGGAGGTTGTATGTATAGTTGTATCAAGTGTATCTACAATGTTCACAACATCAGTTAGCAGTGAGGGTTACACTTTTAGGTTTTCATGAGGGTTAATAATCACAAGGTATCCATGGGGGTTAAAAAATTATGTATGTAATTCCCCAGTATACTTTTATTATTCTATTATTGTTCATCATTATTATGGAAATCTTTGGGAAATCTCCAGTTTTACAATGTATGTATATGTGGGTGACATGTATTCATGGACTAATATTTTCTTTCCTTCTTATTATATACATTACTGAGATTATTTTACTCATCCCATGTTTTTAAATTACTTTAATATGTTATAATAATGTGTATGAAATGGAATGAAACCATGTAAAATGTTATGGATATTTATCAAAGAAATCATTCTTTATTTGAAAAGTTTATATTTTGGTAGAAATGGATTTTGTTTTTTTTATCCAATCTATATAAATGACGAATATTATGTCTGTAAAATTTTGAAATTCTAAAAATATATACACCTAAAAGATCCTCAATTTGTAAGGAAGTATGTAATTGTCTAAAATTCATGATTATGAAATATAATGAAGTCAGGTCCTTATAGTTTGTATCAAAAGTTGTTTTAGATAACTTTATAGGTTTTGATGATGTTAATGTAATTACACAATTTTTTTTTCAGTTTTATTAATTTCAAATTTAATAGAATTTAAATATTACCATGTTTCTTGGACTATGATATGTTAGTTTAGAAAGGTTTTCTAGAGAAGAAATAGGGAAACTGAATTAAAGAGGCATTGCCAGAATGATGTCCTACAAAATATGCAATTGAGAATGATAGATATTGGAACAATGCATTTTTTCAAAGTAATAGATCATAGAACACATGAAATAAATACTAGTGCCATCCATGCAAGAGAACAACTAGATCCATCACATTGGATCATGACAATAGTGGAACATTCTATTAGGTAACACCCTCCTACTTTTAGTGTGTATTCATACCTAGTAGAGTCTAAATGATGGATTAAGTACCTGGAGATGTTATCTAATGTTATGGGATGTTAAGATAATCAAATGTTATGACATTCCATTTTACATTTTAAAGGTGATGCAGATCAGTGGTCATCAACGGTCAAGAATATTAGATATAGAGATGACATTGATGCCTTATATTGTGATTAATTTAAAAGTATTTTACTATAAAATATTTTCTTAAGGTAGTTCTACATAGAATGGATAAAAAATTACATGAATTGGAGAAAATTGAGTAATATTTAGTGGTCGTTTATGAAGAAAACATCACATTATTGGCAATGTACACTATAAATAGTGTTTAGGATATTGATAGTAAAATAAATCAGTTTTTACTGTGGATTGAAACCATGAAATTGATGGGAAATTTCCTCTTGCGAATTCATCTATTATAAGAAACATGTTCAATGATATTAGTGGGTAAAAATTTAGTCCCATGATGACCATGTGTACTTTTACATTATGGAGAAGAAGAGTTTTTGGTGGAAAGTGATCTGTATGAATAAATATGATAAATCTAATGGTAAGAATGACAACTTTCCAATTTATAAAATGTGTGGCATAACACACCCTGGGAAATTCTATAAAAGAACTGGGATGTGCATTTTATGATCAATGTTTGGTCATATGGCTTGAGATTGTAATGGAAATTATTATAAGAATAATTATTATAAGCATGTTGTTATGGGTTTTAAATGTGGTGAGATGGGTCATTATGAACATGTATATCCAAAGAAACATCCAAATGAATGAATAAGGTGATAATATATGAAAAAAGTGGTATTTAGATCATTTACAAGTACTTTAGTAAATGTCATGCCATCCAATGAGGATGTATTTGGTACCTTGTTTGTTTACTCATATTTTTCTATAGAATTGTTTGATATGGGTACTAAAAATTCCATTATATCTATTAAATGTTCAGGTAAATTGGAAATATCACCTAAAAAATTAGACTGGAACATATTATAAAAACCCAAGGGAGAAATTTTACAAAAAAAATGCATTTTAAGAATCAAAATATTGTTATCTATGTTAAGACATTGCCTAAAACCAATTTTTTACCTTAGTAGAGTTTTAATTCATTCTAGGTTTGGAATTTATTTCTTTTTATCATGTTGATATTGATTATAGAGATAAGGGAGTTGTTTTACAGAATGTTTTTCAGTTTGTATACAAAAAAATCCCATAAAATTGTATCATATCAGGAAGCTGAGAAAATATTGAAATATGTCTATTAAAGTTATATTTTCTTATATTATTGAAAATAAGGGAACTGTTCATATTAATTATATTCTAGTGGTAAATGAATATCATTATTTGTTTCTTGATATGTTACCTAGTGTTATACCAATTTAGTAATTTGAGTTCACGATTGAATTAGTTACGAATACTAAGACAATTTCAAAACCTCCATTCTGAATATCTCAAATGGAAATTGTTGAATAGAAAAATCAATTTTAGGTGTTTCTTGAAAATGGATTCATTCATACTAAAAATTAACAATGGGGTGATTTTTTTTTTCGTTAAAGTGAATGATGTTTCAATGTTTATATTTATAGATTATAGAGCCTTCAATAACATCACTATTAGAAACACGTATCATTTTCCTCATATCGATGACTTTTGTTTGCTTAAGGGAGAATAATATATTTGAAGAATGACATAAGGTCATCATACCATCAGTTTCATGTAAATAATGTATACATCCAATAAACTACCTTATGTACTATATGTGGGCATATTGAATTTGTTTTTATGCTTTTTGGGTTAATAAATTCACCTTTTATATTTTTGGATCTTATTAGTAGAATATTTCATGTGTTATTGGAAAAGTTTATTGTATTGTTTATATATGAAATACTGGTATATTCTAAGTGTAATCAAGAGCATGAAATGCGTATAAGGGTTGTTTTGAAAACCATAATGAAAAATAATCTGTATGGAATGTCTATAAGTTTTGACTTTTTGATGCAATAGATTTCAATTCATTTTTACAATTTAAACATGTATGAAAAAAAATTTGATCTTTCCAGAACAAGTGTTGCATATGAATGACCAAGACCTAAAATTGTTACATATTTTCATAGTTTTCATGGATTAGCCTATTATTAACAACTGTTTGTTAAAAACGTTACCCTGATACCTATCCATCTAACTATGTTAACAAAAAAAGGGATTAAATTTGTTTTAATAGAAGAACATCAGGTTTTTTAGTAACTGAAGAAGATATTGGAGAATGCGCAAGTTATCGACATGCCTTCCAGAAATGGTGAGTTTATCAACTACAATGATGCATCATTGAATGGAATTGGTTGTGTTTTGATGTAGAATATTCATGTAAATTATTATTCATCAAGGAAACTAAAAACTCATAAGTAAAATTATCCCACACATGACCTGGAATTAGTAGTTGTGGGTTTTCTATGAAAATTTGAAGGCATCCATTATACACATCCAAATTTAAAATATATATATACTATAAAAGTTTGAAGTATGTATTCAATCAGAAGGAATAAAAAATAAGGAAATCAAAGTGGCAATAATTGATAAAATATTATGATTGCATGATCATTTACCATCTAGGAAAAGATAAAATGTGGTAGATTCCTTGAGTTAAAAACATCAAAAATCAGTATCCATGTTTTATTTGGAACATGAACCATTGATTAATGTTTTGATGAATTTTGGATTGGATATTATTGGTGTGGGAAATTCCTCTAATTTTGTTAAGGTTTATGTGTAGTCATTTGTTTCAGACAGAATTATGAAAGAATAGAATAAAGACCGTGAGCATCAAAAAAGGTAGAGTTGTTTAAAATGGGTGTGTTTCCAATAATTATCCTTGATAAATGTTGTGTTTTAAGATTGGGAAAATGTTTGTGTGTGCCTTGTGACTCCCAATTAAAGAAATAATTTATTTGTGAAGCTCATTGAACTCCATTTTATGTTCGTCTGGGTAGTACTAAGATGTAAAAATACATTAGGAGTATTACTAGTTGGATGAAATGATAACAGATATTGCATATTTTACAATGAAATTTTTTACATGTCAACAAGACTAAATATTAGTGGAAGTTACCGACGGGGATGCTATATCGTTTTCTACTGCCAGAGTGTAAATGAAAAAATGTATCCATGGACATCGTGGTGGGACTACTAAATAATTCTAGAAGTAACAATGCAATTTGTGTGACTTTTGACCAGCTGAAAAAATATTCAAATTTCATTACTATTCGAGATACTATGAATTTGAATAATCATTTTTCACAGTACCTCAAAGAAGTTGTCAGGTTACATTGATCTCCTCTTTCCATTGTATGTTACTAGGATCCCATGTTCACTTTTAACTATAGAAAGTTCGTTCAGAAGATAATGTGTATAGAAATAAATTTCATTACTGATTTTCATCCTCAGTCAGATAGACCAATCAAGAGAGTGGTTATTACTTAATAGGATATGATTATATTTTGTTCAATGTACTACCGGTGATGTTGGTATCAACATATTTCTTTGGTGGATATTTCTTATATTAACTGTTTTCATTCTAGTATACATATTAATCCTTTTGAGGAATTGTTTGGGAAGCGATGTTGAACTCCAGCTTTTGTGGATGATGTCAGGGAATGGTAGTTAGTGGGAACCGAATTAGTAGAGGAAGTGGCTAAGAATCTAATGATGTTATTTAAACACATTATGATAGAGAATAGCAGGAACAAAAGTTATGCAGACAATAAGAGGAAATACATTCTTTTCATGGTATGTGATCATGTTTTTATTGAATCACACCATGGAAAAGTGATATGCATTTTCCTAATAAAGGGAATATGAGCCCATAGTTCAATATACCTTTTGAAATCTTACGAAAAGTTAGACCACTTGCATACTGAGTAGATTTTTCTCTGCGAATATATCAATCACCCAATGATTTTAATGTTTCGATGTCGAGAAATCATGTGAAATATTTATCTCATGTTCTGAGCCCAATGGTAGGTAAGCTAGAAGAGAAGCTTTTTTTAAAGAGAAAGCAGTTCATGTTTTTGATCAAAGGGAAAAACATTTTCATAATAAGTTAAATCATTATGTAGAGTTTCTTATAGAAACCAAATAGTTGAATACATAACATGGGGGTTCAAAACATTATGAGGAAATGTTACCCACAATTGTTTAATAATTAAATAAATTCCAAAAATACAGGGATGCAATTTCATAAAGGTAGGGAGAATATAAAACCCAAAGGTTTTACAAATTAATTAAATGCATAATTTGTTATGGCACTATGATACAAAACATTTATTTAAGGATATAATTATAATGCAGCTGTTAAAATATTATTTTTTCACTTTTATGTTTTGAATTTTGAGAAATGGTCAAATACATTTGTGATCAGTAAGTTATTTGGAGCTTGATATAACAAACATTTTTTGTGGTGAAATAGTAACACACCCTAATAAATAATAATATGACCTTAATGAATAGAAAATTTCATTATTATTTTATTTTCATAAGGCATTATGAAAATATGATCTAAAAAAATTCAAGGTTATATATAATGAGTTATAGTTTTGAAATTGTGAATTTTTTTTATTATTTTATAAGTTTATTTAAAATATAAATTAATCATATTTTCAAAATTATTTTCAAAAAATTGATTTTATTTTTGAATCCAAAACGTTGAAAAATTGTTTTGGTTATTCTTTGGAATTTTTCTAGAATAATTTAATTTTTTATAAATTGTGAAATATGGTAAAATATTGTATATACAAAATTATAAAATAAATACAATATTTTTGATATCATGAGTAAGTTAAGGCCAATTATTTTTAAAAAATATGATTTCTTTACTATTTTTATAATATTAATGAATTATATTCATTTACATGTTAAAAAATAATAAAATAATGAAAAATCCCCTCCCTCCTCCACTATAAATATCACCCTCAATCCCCTCTGCCTCTCACACCTCTAACGCCTTGAGAATTCTCTATATTATTCAAAATACCCTCCCCATGGAACCTTACCACATCCCATACCTACTATCCTCAATAATAAGTAACAATGTTCTTAAGGAGGATCTCTATGGGAATATATCCAGAGGTAAGAATCTTCTTTCATTTTCATGTGTTTTCATTTCAATTCCTTTCAATTATTATACTCTTCCACCCCCACCCCCACATATCCAGTAGGTATGAAATATATATAATCATAAATATTATGTATTTTATCATTTTCGGGAAAAACAATTATTCATCATTCTTTCTCTCCTCTTACTCTTAATATAAAAATATTTCAAAACACTATATGTGATGTGTCATTTAACAAAATTATGGATGATTTGATTTCAATTTTCATTAAATCTATCAAAGATGACCATAAAACCCTATAAATGTTTGAAATATAATGTAAGGTTAATTTTATAAACTATTTTATTTAATGTAATCAATATTTATGCGTGAAATTAAATTATATAATAAAACACATTCAAGATAATGGAGGAACCACAAAAAATGATCTAAACAAAAATCATTAATGTTTTATCAATGATTCATCATCATATTTGATAAAATTGATTTATGGTATAATTATCTATTATGGAAATATATGAATACAATTTCATTACAGTCCTGGAATTCATTTCCATAAAACCAGAAAATCAAATACAACCCTGCTAGGAAAATCATGTAATGAACGCACTCGAAACAATAGATGGAACAAAATACTAATAATTAAAGGGTAAAATGATTTTATTAAATAGTCATATAAAGTGTTATAAACTTGAATATATTTTATTAAAATATAAATAACACCCTTTTAACTAATATACAAGACTTTTAAACAATTTTTATTTATGAAAAACATGAGGTAAGGGAATTTCTAACCCTATTTGCATTCATTGTAAAAGTTGTCTACTTCATTATTTATGCGGTATTAAAATTGTTTGTGTGATGAATTTTGTTTGTATTATGTTGAGATTTGTTTATTTATAGTTTATATATATAAAAATTAAATACACTATATTTAAACTCACATCAATTATATGATTTATTTATAGAGATTTAATTTTAAAATCCTCTTTTATAAATCAATTTTACAAAATTATAAATAATTGTATTTATGAAAATATCCATGTTGTATGATTATGTTATCTTTCATGAGAATTGTTTATGATGAAGGGAGGGAAATATATATCCCTCTGATGCATTTTTTATTTTTATGTTTGAGGTTCACCATATGGTTACACTAATAGTAACTATGTTGGTTACAACATAAGGAATTCATGAGGGTTACATGGTATGGTAGTCGTGTGGGTTACAAAGTAGAATATATCTATGAGTGTTAAAAAATTATTTAATTAATTCCCCATTATACCTTTATGGTTAAATTTATTTTGTTTATGTTGTGATGAAATCTATGGTAAATCCCATGTTTGACTATGTATGCATATTTGGGAGAGAAGTTAGTCTTTTGGAAAATGGTTTCATATGTTAAAAAGTATTCATGGGGAAATGTTTAATTTCATTGTTTTTTATATCCCTTACTAAGTTTTTTCGCCTCATCCAATGATTTTAAATAACTTTCATAGGTTATAGTAATTTTTATGACAAATAAGGATTCAGTGTTATATGTTATAATGATCTATTAAAGAATTCATATTTTATTTGACATGTTTATATTTTGGATGTAATGAATACTGTATTTTTGAAATCCAATTTGTATAAAGGTTGAATGTTTTATTTAATATTTCCCAAATTTCTAAACCTATAAACATCAAAAAAACCTCAATGTGAAATAAAGTGAGGTATTGACTAAAATTAATGATTTTATAATGTAATACAATAAGGTCCTTATACTAATTTTCTTTTAGAATTTATATTGTTATAAAATTCCCCAAAAATTATTATTATCAAATTATACCCCATTATTATTATTGAGTAAAATTTGTTCTCCAATATTTTTAAAGTGATTTCCAATATACTATAACTATATTGTTCATTCTATCATTGGATTTCAATTTTTTTAGGAAAATTGTTTTTAATAACATATATTTATGTGTATTTATTTTTTTGTATATAAAAAAAATTATATAAATTGAATTTATAAAAATTTCCATGATGGTTGTGGTGAACTTAATGTCTATTTCGTGAGTTTTTTTCATGGTATCACAACCTTTCTGTAGAATAATCATGTACCTAGGTACATAATACCATGGATCCAATTACAAAGTTGGTTTATGAAGAGAGGTGATGTACTATGAGGGCCACAATGTAGATGGTGACCCTATGGTATTACTTGTTGAGGTACTAGGAAATCAATAAAATTTTACCAAGAACACGATCTAAACTATTCATGTATTTAAAGTTATTTATTTTCAAAAGTAAAATTTTTATCAAATTTAAAGTCATATAATAATTATTTATATGATGTTAACATTAAGTATAATTTGATATAATAAAATACTAATGTGTATGATAAATTGAAAAAACCCATTTATAGCGTAAAAATTAAAAAAAAATTATGTTTCCCTTTTTCACAGGATCTTTTATTCATTGATTGGGATTAATGTTTTCTTCCACATTACCTAATTAATTACCATAGAAAATGTATTCATGAATTTAACATACCCTAATTCACTCAATTAATGTTCCAAATTTAACGACACCAAAAAGTAGTATTTTAGTTAAATGTTCATTTTGAAGACGTGTTTACTCTTTTAAATCCATTTCATTGGTTAAAATATATAATCTTATTCAGATATTCAATGGTAGTAATTTGGAATTTTTAAATCCTTAGTTCTGTCAAAATGTAAAATAATTTAAAAATAATGTATAAATTGATTTAATTTTTATAAATGGGGAAATATTTAATAATTAAAATTACATTTAATAGATTCTAAGGATTTGAATTTTGGTGCCAAAGGGGTAAATGAATTTGGATAAGATTTTTCAAAAAATAATGAATATCGACACAATATGAATATTCCCCTAATAAATTAACATTTCCTGATCAGTATGAATGTAGCGAGTCAGTGATAATAGAATCCAATTTTCAGGATCAGCTGAACATGTATGAGGATTTTTGGATATTCCAAAATTAATCTTTTGATGTATTCTTTATCTATGGGAATGTTGTTGTGGATCACATTCAAGAATTTAAATAAGCCCTATATGATGTGAAAATTTTGAATAATATGTTATGAATATTTCAAATTTTAAGAAATGAGATGGATTTAATGATAAAAATAATATATAAAAACTATGTTTCCTCAGATGTAATTTGTACTACATTTGTTTTATCTAAGAGGAAGAATAACTTTAAATATTTATTAAAATTGAAAAATTTCATGATTTATAATTCATAGAGATTAATATTCATTCAGGGAAGGATGATTTCAATGATTTAGGAATTTATAATTTTTTTACTGTTGGTGAAAAATCTTCATATTTATTATTAATGTAAAGTCATATTTATATATATTTAAAGGGAGACCCATTACATAACCCGATGGCCCAAGGCCATGTGGCCCATGAAAAAGGCTATAAAGACCATTTTTATGGCACAAATGGCCCTTCAGTATATTGTTGTGATACAGTACCAAGACTACTACAAAACGTCAATCACTACATATCATGCAACATTACCTCCACTGCAATAGTTTCTCTACATCTACAGCTTCTTCACTGCTACTATACTGCTATGGTGTGCTCATATAGTGCTACTATTATGCTATAAAATTTTTCCCCCTCTGGAAATTGATTCTAGTTGTTTTAAATACCAATAAGGATCCTTTACCACTTGGGTACCATCTCTTTGGCTAACATGGGTTAATATTTTCATATCATTCCATTCCTAAAACAATAATTTTTTATATGAAATGATGAATTTGAAAATTCAAATAATGTTATTTCAATAATTAATTTTTTCCATTACATACAATAAAACAAAAAATAATTAATGGGAAATTAACATTACTAAATACTCTGCATTTTATAGTTTATCATACATTTTTACGGTGTTATTATGAAAAATTGCATTATAAAATATTCTATTATTTTTTCAGACATTGAAATCAACACTAATATGATAAATGAAATCTCTCAAAACCTAAATTAGATAAATTTAGAAAAGAAATATAACCATATATATAATAAAATATTGTTATCTTAGAGTATTAGTACTAATGGTATTATATAATGAGCATAAAAACATGATTAAATGTTGAAAACATTTTATAAATAAAAAATGTTATAATTTAAGATGATGGAAATTAGATGAATGATTTTTGAGATGTTTGTAAGGATTTCATTTAAAAAAATAGTACATCATTATATTAAAATTGAATATATATTTATTGAAAATCTAGTTATTTGATATATAACCACATGGTATACATGTAACAAAAACATATAATGAATATTTTAGAATTTAAGTTCATAAATTAGTAATTTTTAAAAAATACATTTTTCCTATAAATAATATATAATATTCCATTAATAAAATAAATATAAAAATAATAATTTTAAAATTTAGGAAATTGTCTAATATATTGAATATTTATAAATGATAATCTATAATAAAATTTATATCATTAATGTAATTATTGTAAAATAATGTATTGTATTTATATATAAACTAATAAATAAATCGTAATATAAGGAATAAAAATAACTATCAAATAAGAAAAAATTATTATAAAATGATAATTTATTTAATATTATATCGAAATCATTATATAATTTTAATAAAAATATTATCATTCATTAAATTTATAGATTTTTTATATTAAAATTTATTTTATAAATTAAATAATTCGTTAAAAATTATGTAATATGATCAATTTTATATTTTTTATAATATAATAAATTATCATATTAAAAAGTGAGTTATTAAGTAGAAGATAAAACGATGTTGGAGGATAATATAACTTTTAATGTGATAAAAAAAATTAAAACATATTATTTTATTTGTATTCTTGGAAAAAAGACCATCAATCATGTATATTCTAATTTTGATCCCATTACCTCATAAAATAACACAATTTACCATTTTGGAAATGTATATTTTAAAATATGACACAAAAAATTCCCCATTAATAGACTCCACCACTAACCATGCCTCTAAAAACTTATATATAGATTCAAATATAATATATGTCTACTTTACCACCATATTAAATCTTCCATTTATATTATGAAGTATGTATCTGTTGTACTTAATGTCTTTTCAAAATAAAAATATATAGTTTCTAATGTTTTGTTCTTATTATTATTGGATTTTTATATATACATTTTCATGATTCTATATGATATTTTGATGAACAGATACTTTATGAAATCAAAAAAATGTGATTGTGGATGAAGGAACATTTAAAATAAATTAATGAGGTACTTGGAATATTTATATGTCACCAGGATGGGTTGAAATGGTTGAGGATTGTGCATACTGAAATCAAGAATTGTTTTTTGTGTTTACTGAATATTGAGAAAAAAAATTAATAATCACATATGATATTTTAGGAGGGAATAGGAAAATTTTGTTATTTTGTCATTAAAATTTAACTACATATTAGTTTTAAAAAAAGACAAAATAATTTACCCAACATGGATGTTATTAAGAAACCATTTAATATATTTTATCTACATATATTAAATTTTGTATTCCCTATAAGAATTTATAAATGGGTTACACCCCTATAAAATTTTAATTATTGTGATATTTGTGAATGTAAAATTCCATACATTATTTGGAATTTTAATATGTCAAATGACTTTTTAGAAGATCATTAGAATTGTATCTATTGTATTTAAAATTTTTATGGACACTAATTAGGGTCATCAAGGAATTAAGTTTGAAATGTAATGGTATCCTTTTAATTTCCCTAGTTTTATAATGGTAATGTCGACCTATAGGATCTATGTAATGGTATAATAAGAACTTAGTAAGGAAATATGTGTAACTAGGTATGGTGAATAAATAGGTTTCCAAGGGCTGCATATTTTTTCAAGAATCCTTTTAAATGTAAATAAAAAATTTATTTACCTCTATGATTATAAAATAGTACTTTCACAAAATATTTTTAGATAATAAATGGTATATCAAATATGTTCAGTGGATTGTATTACATTTGATTGAACTCATAAAATTTATCAGGGCTAGAAATTTAGAATTTTAGAATAATGTAACTAAACAGAACACTAGAAGTGATAGTATGACCTCACATTGTTGGTATGTCTTTAATATGATTTTATAACTTGGGAACATCATATTTCATAGTTCTTTTATTGGAAAATTTAATAATGATATTTTTATAACTATGAGGAAAAACATATGCCATTGTACTATTTAAATTCATCATGTGAATTTAATGTAATATAAAACAGAACAATGGGAATGGTGATCTATGTCCTATTATATAAAAAATAGTTCTATGAGGCTGTTGACGCTCCTTTCTTCATAGAGTCAAAAGACTAGAAAGGGGGAATATCTTAGACCAAAGTGATTCATCCATTGAAAAAAATATAAAAAAAAAATTGACAAAGGAATGAATAAGAAGAGCATTGCCCAAGGGTTGCACAAGTTCTACAATGGTCGGGCAAGTACACTTGCGCGCCGCATTTTTGGTCGTGCAAGTCACCTGTGCGCCCTAAGTGATAACCGCCCGGGGACTTCTCCCGCCTATAAATACCCCCAGTGGGCCCACCATTTTAGGAGGAAATTTTCTAGAATTCAGATACAGAGCTCTGAATTCCCTAGTCTCTTCTTCAAGTCTTCCGAACATTTCTAAGGTAATTCCTTACTAGAATTGAAGGTCTAAATAAGAGGAATAATTTTTAAGTGTTAAAATTCACTAACACTTGCACGCCTATGTGTTTTACCCTTAAGGGGAATGAACACACTTGAGCACCTCCTTACCTACTCATTGAAACTTGTGCACCGCTCTTCTAGAAGTACCTGAGGATAATTCCAAAGGATTTGGTCAAAGATCTCCTGAGTATTACACTACTTCTTAAAAATCGTGCAAGTACCCATGTGTCATGCAGGTATACCTGCACGACCAGGACTTGTGCGCCCACCCAGTACATGCGCGCCTACTAGGACTTGTGCGCCCTTGTCTTTTTGGGTGCCCTTCCTGCCCATTTCACCTTTTTTATTCCATTTCAACCTCTCCTATTCAAGATTCAGTCTTCAAGACACTCTTCAAAGCGATTTATGTCATTTTTTCTTGATTAACATCCTTATCTGAAAGTAATTCTATGGAACATCTCTCAAAACCTAGTGATTTACACATCTTTACATCGCTAAGGTTAGAGAGTTCATTAATTCAAACACATCCTTTAAAGTTGAGAGAATCTTTAATTTGTGTCTCCTTCTCAATAGTAAGCCCCAATAATAATTTCCATTAATTCTAGGCATCCTCCTTAGGAGTAAGCCCCATGTCCATTAAATTTTCAAATCCCTTTCACCTGGGCCTCCTTCTTAGGAGTAAGCCCCAGTCTCAACTCTTAACCAGTCCTAATTTACTTTTTTGATCTGGGAATCCTTTTCAGGAGTCAAACCCAATCATAAGTCTCCTCCTAACTTGGGAATCATCCTTAGGAGTAATCCCCAAGGTTAGAGTACTCAAATATCTATAAAGCACATATACTTTATGGACATTGTTCCCATATTTTTTTCCCTGAAGAAAATCTCAATCTTCATCTGTCTGGGCATTCATACATACATAAGCCCCACAACATTTCTTATAATTGCATCTTTAATGGCACAATTGTCAAATTTTACCAATACCTCTTGTTTCTCACACCATGCATGACTCACGTGAGCTTAGAGTGTAAAAGTAATTATGACACCTTTCCTTGAGACATAAATAATAAACATCATACTTCTTTATTTGAACTACGTGGGTTCTGATTCCTTTTCTAAACAAAGGATACATAGGTAGACCATCTATGGGTGTGATCCCAAATCTGAAACAATATATGTCCTTCTAAATGACAATAAACATCAAGTTCCCCGCTGAGTGGATTTAAAACCATCATGGTTATCATAATAACCGAGAGACTTCTATATAATATATTAAAGGATACCATTGACTAAGAATCTCTAAACATACACAGATGATTCTCTATCGATGTATAACCTTGAATACATATAAAAGATTCTCTAAATTCTATACAAATTTAATCATAGATTGTCAGATCTAAAGAAAATCTCATTTTACACTTGGTAATGTAATAAATATTCACGAACATAACGTAAATCTATATAGAGAGTCCTGAAGTATACAAAAATTCCCCTCAAAAAGGTGTGATGAGTTCGACCTCCCATCATCTTGACCAATGAAAATTCCTAATCCTCATCGGTCTACAACTAATGACTACCTACCTTTGGAAAGTAGGTCCAAATGGATATGGAATCATAGGATGTCTCTGGTTCTACGTACAAACACATTAGAAAATGATTGGAGTGTTTTAACCTTAAATCAACGAGGTCATCCCCAATTCTAGAGGAAAAAAATGGTGAACCCGACATGAATGATTAAACAAGTTAAAATGATATTTACTTATTTGTTAGGCCCCTATTTAAAACTCAATGAGAGGGCCAACAAAACAATCAATGACATATGTGATCATCCAAAAGATGTAGCAGCTGAATTTATCTTGATTATGTTTGTTATATCAAATAGTTACTCTTATTCAAGATATTCTACATTACAAGAATGGATTTTCTTAATTCCACATCTGTGAAAACCTCTATTGCGAATGTCTCTACTGCTACTCCTACTAGATAGTCTTCCGCTCTGAGGATGAAATCGCCTACTCAGCATCTTCAACGTTGGGTATCAAACGTGCTGGTTAAGGAGTATAATCAACACAATACCATTCCAACTCTGGAAGGTGCTTGATAAGCCCTCCAAGTGAACAAATCACAATGGTCGTCCAGAAAATGACGACCAGTGATCAAGAAGCAGATGGTGCTAACCACCATCTCCAACCGTTTCAGGTCGTTATCCCCTAAACACAATCACAATTCACTCCCATATTCTGGGGATTTGAATGATCAGGTCCCTCAATTCCTTAATTCAAGATGAAAGGAGTTCATTCCAAGGGATCCTATCAAAAATCGCCACGAGACTCGTGCGGCTGTGCGCCCTCAAAATGATGAGGGTGTCGACTCCAGGCATTCGGCTCAGGTTCATCGAACCCGAGCAGGGAAGATGAATCGCCAGAGGCGAAATTCGGTAAATAGTGAGCAGTTTCTCATCTCTGTCATCTCCGAAGAAGTCCACCAACCTAACTTGGTGGAAAGAAATGAGCGGGCACACACACCTGTCTATTTTAACTCCGCTATCTAGCAGACTTGTCTGGCAGCATCATGCCAATCCCGCCAGGCAATTCCGGTGGAACACTATAGGTAGGAACGTACACCTGTTTATGCATCATCATCTAGTCAGTAGGCTCGTCTGAATAAATATGATGGATCTCATCAACCACATTCGGTGAAGTACAATCATCAGACACATACACCTACTAGTATTGATCAATCCTATAAACAGTCTTGTTTAAGAGCACCAGGAGAGTTCAGTAGGAACACTCTGGTGACAAACTGGAGGCAGAATCATCTCTCTACCCCCACACGTGAATACTGTCAGGATTCACTGGTAGGAAAAGGTGGACGGGAGCAGGAACACACACATACTCCAAGCACTAAAGAGACGTATATCCCCGTTCTGGTAGCTGAAGTTACAAAGCACATTCTGTCAATAGATAAAGAGCAGAAAAAAATCCCGGCTCATATTCTGGATGCCTACGAGGATATTATAACAGCTTCAGCAGTATCTCAGAGAAAGACACATAAATCTATCCCTACCATTGGAGTGAAACATCAACTGTTCACTCTGGAACAGACACACACATCTGTTCCAGTCCAAGAGGGTTGTGGGGCGTACTCCGTCGTATCATACAGACAACCAAGCCATACACATTCACCTGATTTGATTAGATATTGTCAGCCTAACCTGGACATCTCTCCTGATCAGGCACATACACCTGCTGAGAGTAGCCACATTCTTCAACAAGTGGTTTCCATGGCGAGTAAGAAGGCATTTAAGAAGAAGACCTGCGTAACACAACCAATAAATCTAGAGACAATATGTAACATTGACTTTCTCGATGCTGGAGTTCTTGAAGCCCTCAAACAACTATCTGTTGGAATCCAAGATTCTACTCCCTCATTTCCCAATAGTCGGAACATTAATTCCGATGGTCTTCAATAGAAACATCATTGTGAAGGCTTTCTTCATGACAGTTCGGTCGATCTTGATGTTTCATCTTCTGATGAGAGCTACAATAACCCTATGTGTGGCCAGAAGACCAAGGAGCAAGAGATATCATCTTTTCTGTAACCCAACATGGTGGTCCTCCACATGATGGTGAATTTCGCTTCGAAAGTCCCCTCCATAGTAATGATGGACATTGAGCGAAATATGTTCCAGTGGACAATGTAGTGATGAGAAAGCCCTCTTATCTTGAGGGACTTGAAAATGTGAAACAATCATGTCTGATGCTTCATCTCTAGCAAGTGAAAAACGTTCTCAATCAGAAGATAGCCCGGGGTGTAGGTCATTCTTCGAACCACCCCCGAAGCATTCATCTTCTAGTTTGATCAGTGAATTCTCTACCAATACAGTTGAATCCAATGAAGCAACAAGGAAGAACCAGCTCTGGTCAAAATAGGTAGCATAATCATTATTTAATGATAAAGAGGAAATGATGAACATGTGAAAAAAAATTGGCGAAAGTTAAAGTACCAGTCATGTTTTGGCCTTTGGATGACCCTCAGTATGACATTCAAGAGATGTTGACGGAATATGGGATTCATGATATTCGTCTCAACGTATTGAAAAATCTTTGTCAGTTGAAAAATAAAGTAGTATCTTATGATGAATATGAAAATCATGTTAATATAATAGAAGTGTTAAAACGTCACATTGACTTGGCATCTCTATCTGTCTCTCGATATCCGAAGGCTGAAAAGTAGCAGAGAGACCTTCAACGTTCATTCCTTGGCGCACTAAGAAGATTGCGCCATTTAATTTCCAACACCTCATCTGGTATTCATGTTAGAGGATGGGGTGTTCATGGAGCACTACATTTCACTATGCTCTCCAGTCAACAAAGCCTGCCGAAAATGGTTTAATGCAATGATGTTGCCCATTGCCGGCCAATGTCAATGGGTTTTGTTTGTAATCAAAATCTTGCCCAAGAACAGCCTTTAAGTAGTTCCTCTCAAAATCAAGAATACAGAGAACAAGTTGTTGAATTACTCAAACATCAAGTGAATGAGAATCCTGAATAGGCCTTTCATGTGGAGCAAGCACATCATCAAGTAACAGAAGTGTTAGAAATCATCCAATGGTCTTTTGAACCGGGTGGTAAATGTGGATGTCGATTGATGCATCCAGCTAATTTCCAGACCAAGATCTGCAATATTAGGAGAGCTTTTAAGAATGCCTCAGACATAGCATGTCAAGAGCCACCCCAGCTTACCAGAGTGGGGAATCTTTTAAACCAACCCTCAGAATCAACAAATAGGATTCGAGGAGTTGAGAAAAGAGAGTAGGAACAGCCCCAGTCCACCGGACATGGGACCTTTTTAAATCATCAATCCCCTCCTCAGTAAAAATCGGTCTTCTATCGATTGGGGAAGAAGACACAAGAGGAACGAAGAGCCAAATTATTAGGAGATACTCTCCAAATTATGGTCCATTAAGATGTCCCTGAGGGATCGAATCAACAAAAGGCAATGTATCATCGAAGACATAGAAGAAGACAATATCACAGAAATTCCGATAGGAGGGATGCAATGCATTATGCCTCAATCAATGTCATTAATTACATTGTTGCTGATACACCAGACGAGGCTTACTCAGGGGACTCATATGAAGAGGTTCATGCTCAAGAAGTTGTATGCACAGACACAAATGAAGAAGGTGTGAGTACACAAAATCAAAGGATTGATTATAACCTAGGTAATCCTTCAAATAATCCACTTCCCCCTCTCTGAATGGGATCAAACAAGGGGAAGGGAATGAATCAGGTTACATATCCTTCCCATAGAGCAGGCCAATCTCTCTCACTAGAGAAAAGGATTGCACAAAAGGAGTATGAAATGAAGGAATTTTGGGGGATGAATGCATAACTACTTCAGGGTAGTCTTCCTCCTAAACATGCTGGAGAAATACAGTCAATTGAATTTTTTGTGGCTACTGAGATGGATGAAGATTATCCTAATTTATCAGTACACCCTCACAGGTCTAATCCTATGGGTCATGTTCCACCACAATTGGCAGTGCTGACATCAGTTGCAGTACCAGCTACCATACCTGTCCATGCTCCAGTTAGTGCACCTTTTCAGGTCAAAGCTCAATCAGATGTTTCTCAAAAGTTGATAAATACTATTGAGTCATTAACAGATTGTTTGGAAGCTACAGAGGGAATGCGTACATAGTTTCAACCAGAAAAGAGAGCTTACCCTGAATGGTTTGATGCAATCCCTCCCCCATCATGTTTTGGGAACCCTGTATTCCCAATTTTCAATGGATCATGCGATCCTGAATTGCATTTGATGCATTACGTGTTCTATTGCGATCATGTGATGGGATCTTCGAAGCAGCAAGAAGCAGTGAATCTCAGATGCTTCGTGCGAACCTTGCAAGGACCAGCCTTGGTATGGTATATAAGCTTGAAATCCATGTCAATTACAGGATGAGAAGATCTCTGTCAATGATTTCTTCTTCAATTCAGCTCAACTTTTCCAAAGAAAATAGTTTTTGATCATAAAAACCATAAGAAAAGGGTGAATGAAAGAGTTTTTTATTTCATTTCTCGCTGGAAGGGATTAACATATTCCCCAATATTAGCACTCTCTCAAAAGGAATTGTTGCCAATTTGTGAGGAAAATTTGCATAATGAGTTGTGCACACCGCTGATCCCTGTGAAATACACAAGAGGGGTTCAAGACCTTACTTCAATCGCTCAACAGATTGATGATTATCTTATACATACTAAGGCTAAATCTCGTGTAATTACATCAGCTCTAGGAAGGAGAATGGGTATAGCAGAGACTGCTACATTTATGCTTATGCAAGCACCTGTACCTACTTCTACTTCAAAACCTTCCACTTCCCGAAGGGCTCCACCTCCAGCGCGTCAACAATAGAGGCTATTTCGTCATGATGATAAAAGAGATAAAAGACAAAAACAATTTGATCATTTGAAAAGAAAACATTACTCTTTCCTAAATAAACATGTTCCTGGTTATTTCATTTCAACTTTGGAAAATAATTTGGTTCAATTTCCAAGGCCCAATAGGCCAAACAAGGAAAGAGATAAAGATCGTCCCAATTATTTCCCATTTCATCAAATGTTGGGACATCCCATCCAGGAGTGTTTTGTCTTTAAAGACCTCCTGTAAAATATGTTTAACTCAGGACAAGTCAAACTAAAAATCTCTTCAGCCCAGGTAGCATGTGTTACTACTACAGTTCCAGAGGAGGAAGGTGAGTGTCAAGAAGTCAAAATAAAAAATGATCAAAAATATGATGATTGGATGGTCCGAAATATGATCAACCAAACTCATGATATTTTTCCAACACAATTGAAGAAACCAATTGTTCTTTCTGCCATGAATTTCATAGAAAAACCGTCTTCATCAGATGGAAAATCTTCAATGAAATGGAAAAATTCCAAGATATAGGAACAATCAGAAGAAGATGAGTATGTGTCAAAGCCTATGTTGTCTTTGACTATGGCATATTTCATTCCATCTACATTGAAGCAACAGGCACCATCCCATCAAACGGCACAACCTAAACAGGCTAATCAGGCAGAGTCTTCATCAGATGAAGATTTGATTCTCGGTTCTGTTAATATGATACAATTAACAGATCCATATGCCAGTTGCAGTTTCGATTTTGATGATCCCGAATTCCCTATATCAAATAGAGTAATCAGAGGAAGTTCCAGAGGGTCAGGATATAGGGGAAGATGTGGATATTTTAGAATCCACTATTTCAAATCTACCCCTTCTAGAACTGTGTATGCAGTAGAAACTCGTGGCAGAGCCTATCCGCAAGCTCAAAAAGAAAAAGAAAGTTTATCCACCAATAGCAAATTCAGTCCTGGCACAATTATTCTAGAAGATCGGTTGAAGGTTCCATCTTATTTCTATAAACATGTAAATAGATCTAATCAGTCTAATCATCCAATTCCAGGAATATTGCCAAATCCTATCCCTATACAAGATGCATCAACTTCCAAAGCATCAACTTCCAAGACACATTCTAAACCACATGTTCCTGTTGGCAAACACATACCTTTGGATCAAAAGTATAATATATTGAAACATATGGCCCATGTACTAGCCATGTTATCAATTCAGGATGCCTTGAATTTATCAAAGGATATTCGAGAATCACTCATTGAGGCTTTGTCAAGTCCTCAGGAGTTTGAAACTGAAATTGATGCAGCTGAAGTCTTTCACATAGAGAATAATCCTACATAATGCCATGCAGTAATATCTTTTACTGATGAAGATAAAGATGATGTCGCGTATAGACATATTAGACCTTTGTACTTATCTATCAAGGCCAATGGTGTAGACGTCTGAAGAGATTTCATTGATAATGGTTCAGGAATTATCCTCATGCCCATTCGTACACTTCATCGATTGGTCCTCATGGAATCTGATTTATCTCCTTCTACCATGATGTTACAAGGATATTATAAAAATGAACAAGAACCATTGGGCGATGTTACACTCAGAACTCAGTTTGGAGATCTTGTATCCAATTCAGATTTCATGGTTTTTGATCAAGACTCAACCTTCAACATCTTTATTGGAAGACCATGGCTACATCAACATGCGGTTATCCCTTCATCATACCATCAATGTCTCAAATATTGTTTTGATGGTCATGTTGGGACATTTTATGGTGATAAGGACCCATTCAAGACATGTGAATCTCAATACATTGAGGCATAATTATATCACATAATGGGAAGGGAGAAATCCACAGCATAAGAGATTAGCAAAGATAATGCTCTATATGGTTTGGAAAAGATTCCAGTAAATCCATTTGCATATGTGAGTACAGATTATGTGTTTCCTATAAGTAAAATTGACATGATAGAACCAAATCAAAATACTCTTATGGAATGATCCATAATGTCAGTTACGGTAATCGAGCTAGAAAACATGGTAAAAATTGGTGACCCACCAAGCTATGATGAAAGCCCAAATGGTGACATCTTCATTTCATCTACTGAAATCCAACAACTCTATACTTCGCCAATCAGGCCAGAATAAGTTATAGAAACATCAGGGATGAACAATGATGTCGATTCTCAATCCATCAACTACTTTTTATTTCCCAAGGAAGACCCTTCATCATCAATCGGGTCAGAAATGAAATCTTATTCTTCAAGTTGTTCAAATTTTAACATATATTTTGATCATGAAATTCTACTTTATCATCTACTATGCAAGTAGAAATAGAAGAAATAACACATGTTGAAGAAGAAGAGGAAGATCTCATAGATGCTCCTCCATCATTTGAAGAGGGTATCTCTACCACAGTGGATGAACTCAGATAAATAAATCAAAGTACAAAATATGATCCAAATCCCACATTAATTAGTGCGTCCATGAATTTTGAAGAACAAGAAAATTATATTTCCTTTTTAAAGAAAAATCGAGACATATTAACTTGGAACTATACAGAGATGCCCGGGCTTGATCCTGATGTTGCTACTCATCATTTGGGTTTACTTGAAAAACATCGAGGATCTAAGAAAGTCGTGAGAAGAACACACCCAACTTATGTTTCCAAAATTTAATCTGATGTGGATAATCTTATTAAAGATAACTTCGACAGAGAAGTACAATATCCCAAGTGGTTGGCTAATATTGTCCTTGTGAAGAAGAATAAAGGACAAATTAGAGTTTTCATCGATTTCAGAGATTGTAATCGGCATTGTCCTAAGGATGATTTCCCATTTTCAATTACAGAACATTTAATTGATGAAAGAGATGGCTATGAAGCACTTTCCATCATGGATGGATATTCCGGATATAATAAAATCTGAATGGCCCTAGAAGATGAGGAATCCACAGCCTTCAGAGCCCCTCCGGGTGTGTTTTGCTACCGGGTAATGCCCTTTGGCTAAAAAAATGCTGGCGCATCATATCAGCATGTCATGCATCGTATCTTCAAACCATTTTTAGGGAAGTTTGTTGAATGCAATGAGGAATAATTTATGGTCAAATCCAACCAATTTTCTAATCAATTTTTTGATTTGGAAGTCATATTCTGCATGCTTCGACAACATAATTTGAAGACGAACCCCATAAAATGTGCTTTTGGGGTATCCTCAGGAAAATTTCTTGGAATTTTTGTATGCCATCGTGGTATTGAAGTCAATCCTGAGAAGACAATGTCAATCCTTGGTATGTCACCTCCTCGAAATTTAAAAGAATTGAGAGGACTTCAAGGACACTTAGCCTACATTCGGCGTTTCATCGCCATTTTGGCAGGAAAAATGTTTCCCTTCACCAAATTCATGATGAAGAGAGTCACTTACCAGTGGACAGAAGAATGTCAAGAATCATTCAATATTCTCAATAAATACCTTTTTAGTCCACCGGTACTCATGCCACCTATTGATGGAAGACCACTTATCCTCTACATAATAGCTTTAGAGCGATCATTGGGTGCCTTTATTGCTTAGAAGAATGATGTTGGGAATGAAAACATCCACTACTACCTCATTTAAACTATTCTTGAAGCAGTAACCCGGTATTCATGTATTGAGAAGTGCTTCCTGGAATTAATCATTGCAGTTTAGAAGTTGAGACACTACCTGCAACATCACGAGGTCCAGTTGGTATCTCACAATATCCCGCTCAAATTCATCCTTAGTCGGCCAATGCTTACAAGATGTATGGCAAGGTGGGCAGTTATTTTACAGTAATTCGACACTATGTATGTGTCTCGAAAGGCAATAAAGGGCCATGATCAAGCTGATTTCCTGGCTGAACACTCTTCTGTGGAAGAAAAATCTTCAGATATTGAACTCCCTGATGAGGAAGTCTTCTCTATTCAAGAAATTTCTCAAGCATGGGAAATGTATTTTGATGGTGCTTCCAGAAGTCCAACAGGGAGGACAATGGAAAATCCTAAATTCAACCAAGTTGGATTACAAATTGTGCTCATTTATCCAGAAAAGGCAGTGTTACATTATTCCTTCTTATTGTGGGAAGATGTTACCAATAATGAAGAATAATACGAACATCTCATTATAGGGTTGGAGTTGGCGATTCAAGCACAAGGGAATCAGTTAAAGATGAAAGGTGATTCAGATCTGGTAATCAAACAAGTCAATGGGGATTATACTGTCAGAAAAAAATAACTAATCCCTTTGTATGATTACGTCAGAGAGTTAATGGCAGAATTTCCTACGGAAATAACATTTTCGTATATCCCGCGATCAAAAAATGCTCAAGCTGATGCACTGGCTAATATAGCCACAACTCTGGCAGATCCAAATTGGGATGATACAACCATCAGTATTGCCCACTGTCGTGAAATTTCACCTTATGTTCGAACCAGAATAGAGGAAATTAATGAAATTAGTCTCATTCCTGAACCGTATGGTCATACTACAAGATGGATGACACCTATCAGGGAATACCATCAAAATGGAACACTTCCACCTGATAGCGTCGGGAAGGAACAAATCCGGCGACGTGTGGTCAATTTTACACTTTATGATAGCCCAAATAACCTAGAGAAAATTATCTACAAAATTTGTCTTGATGGAGTTCTCTTCAGGTGCAATGATGGTGAAGAGACAATGGCTATCATGAAAGAAGTGCATGCAGGAGTCTGTAGTACCCACCAGTCTGGACATAGACTTTCTGATCAGATTCGAAGACTTGGATACTTTTGGACTTCAATGATACAAGATTGTGTTGATTTCACAAAGAAGTGTCATTCATGCCATGTACATGCCATCCTCATTCATCGACCTTCAGAGTTACTTCATACAGCTAAATACTCGTGGCCATTTGCCACATGGTGAATGGTTGTGGTGGGACCATACCCATCATCTACGACCAAGAAGTTTAAGTATATTCTCACTAATACTGATTTATTTTCCAAATGGGAAGAGGTAGTACATCTTAAGGAATTTAGTTATAAATGCATTGTTAGCTCCATTAATTCTAACATCATTAACGGATTTGGTGTCGTCATACCATATTGACGGACAATGGAACCAACTTATGTTCATCCAAGCTGAGGATTTTGTATCAATAATACAACATAAAATCCAATCATTCATCTCGGTATCATGCAGCGGCTAATGTTCAGATTGAAGCCTTCGACAAGACTCATTCAAATATACTGCAAAAGATGGTGGATAAAGATAAGAATTCATGTCCTGATAAACTCTTTCATGATTTATGGACTTATCGGACCACCACCCGCACTGCAACACGGTAAACTCCATACTCATTGGTATATGGAACAGATGCAGTCTTTCCAATTGAGGTACAATTACCCTCACACAGAGTATCCATTTGTGATCAGTCATCTACAGATGAGCAATCCCAAAAGCGATTGAATGAATAGGAACAGTTAGATGAGAAAAGATTGTGAACTTTGCACCACTTGGATGTCTATCAGAATCGAATAGCACAAGCTTTCAACAAAATAGTTCGTCATCATTCATTCGTTCAAGGTGAATTGATATTAGTTCTCAAAACTCAAATGATACCAGGAATGAAACCTCCCAAGCTTGAACCAAAATGGGAAGGACCTTATTCAATACATACGGCCTACTCTAATGGAGCATATTCATTAAGCTCGATGGATGGAGAACTCATCACCACTCCAACCAATGACATATTTTTGAAGACTTATTTTGTGTAAACACAAAATATATCATTTGTCGTCCAACATGACTTTAGACTGTATCCCCTTCATCTTCCTCAGTATATAACATTAAACTATACCGCAATGGTCCATGCATATGACCTTAAACTATTTTCATGTCCCTTATGTCCATCACGACGTTAAACTGCACCATCCAATGTCCATGCATATGACTTTAAACTATTTGCATTTCTTTCATCCAGCATGATGTTAAACTATGACGTCCTAACTACATGATGCTAAACTGTAAAAAAGTCCCTTACGTACAGCATGATATTAAACTGCATAACCAACGGTCCAAGAATATGACCTTAAACTATTTAAACTTTTGTCCAACATGACATTAAACTGTGAAAAAGTTCCCTAATACATCCAACATGACGTTAAAATTTGTCTTCTTTTGTCCTTACAGCATGACATCAAACTGCATAGTCCTCTTTTTTTCCAACATGACATTAAACTATATTATCCCCATCGTCCTAACTACATGATGCTAAACTGTACAGAAAGTCATTTAATATGTCCTACATGACATTAAATTGTGCTTTGTCTCTACTACATGACATTAAATTGTGCAGCACCAATAGTCTTAACTGCAAGACTTTAAACTGCATAATCCCTTCCTATATCCTACATGACATTAAACTGTGCATCGTTAAAGTTGTTGTTACCCCTTGTTTCTCACACCGAGTATGAGCTACGTGATCTTAGAGAAAACTTCACCCATAACACTCTCTCTGGGCTACTAACCATGTGTACGTCCCAACACTATTTTTTTCAGGTCGTTGTCCTCAAGATAAACTTGATCACTAATTCATTCTTTAATTGAACTACGCGGACTTTGATCCTTTCCTTCTAGGCATGGTACGTAGGAAAACTTATGAGGTTAAATCCCAAAACCAATCTCTTCACATCGGTTCACCTCCATCTCGTATGATGTTGATTCGTGAAACCGCCACCAGAATAAATATCTTTACACTGGTTCACTTTCATCCTTGCTATACGACGTTAAACTATACAACACTTTTTGTCCAGTATGACAATAAACTATAACATTATTTGATACCCTCACCTGAGAGATAATAATTATTTACATTTATTTTCAATCATGTTTCATTTCAAACACTACATGCATACATGGAAATGCCCGAACCTTTTATCTTGGGTTAAATCATCGTTGCACTTAAGTCCCCTATCACCCTTCACTTGTATGAACTAAATTTGTACAGAGGGTATTTCTAGAACTATGTGGGCTTGATTCCAATCCTTATGGGATACGTAGGAACGTTCGAGTGTCCCTCGAATCCAGCCCCAAGCCTTTTGGGTCTAACCCCAAATTCCACTTTCAATCCTTTGGCTGAAAAATCCCCATGAAAACACACACAGTTTATTTCTTATAATGGTCCGAGCTCTATGACCCTAAAATAAGATCTGCAATCCTTTTGTCCCGCACAACATTAAACTGTAGTTCAAGAACTACGTATGGCTTGATTCCCATCCTTATGGGATACGTAGTGATGTCCAATATTTCAATTCAGGACCCACCCACAACATGATTATGGTAACATTGATCTGTGTATTTCTTAATGCATTGGACAATACCCATCTTTATATGTCAGAATCCCAACCTTAAATATTTTCAGATCTTCATAACCATTTTCTTAACTTCTAATAACAAAAGTCTTGAAATTCTGATAGTTCTTTTGCCTGACCATGCAGCACGTGTCCTTAGGCGGCCTTGCATAAACAATCTACATAACAGACCTGTTAGCCAAAAGATGCTATTATTTGACTATGCAGCCAATTCCCTTAGGTTTCCCTGCATAATTCAACCCCCTAATAGGTTTTTTAAATAGTGGTAACTTCATTATTGGGATGAAAACCTCTTTTGTCCATAATTGTCTTAATTATAATATTTAGGGATCTGCAAAAATAGCCATCCTTAACATATTTGTCCCATATCCTTTTTCATGATCTGAAAGTATTCAAGTCTATGGTTTATATTCTCCTTCCCTACATTTAGGTTAGACCTTTGTAGGAGTTATATCCATCCAGTTCTTCGATAATCTTGTTTGGGAATATCTTCTCCATATTCAAGTACCTTTTTCCATACAGCAAACTCTATACATTGGAAAATTTGAATCTCCATAGACTTTCTCAGGATTTGTTAGCACTATGAAAGTAAATTTTTGAGAGTTCTTTTTCCTAGCAATGTTGTACGATCCCTTAGGCAGCCTTTCATATGTATTCTACATAATAGACCTATCAGCAAAAAGATTCTATTTATTTGACTATGCAGCCAATTCCCTTAGGTGGCCCTGCATAATTCAACCCCCTAACGAGTTTGTTAAATAATGGTAACATAATTATTGGGAAGTAATTCTTCAAATGCCTTTTTAGCTCTTTTTCATATCATTCCTCAGATTCAAATTTTCTTAAGTAATAGTTTACATATTTTCCCTCATACTTTAGAATGGTAATATATTTTCAGATAAATTGTCAAGGAATTGAGTCAATTCCAATTCATTCGGTCAATGCTATTTCGACCTTAAACATTAGCCTTTTTTTCTGTCCGACGTGCATGAATTTAAACTGCCCACAAAAGATAAGGGAACTCTAAATAAAAGTCAAGTTCCGTCTCACTAAACATACATTTTGTATGTTTTAGGGAATATTGAGCAAGTAAAAGATTCAAAGTTTGTAGGATTATTATAATAATCCTAGTAAAAATCACATTATACTTACTAGGCCCATTGGATTTGGTAAAATCCAAATTAGGTAGAAGGAAAATAGGTGCAAAAATGATTAAAGGTGAAAAAGTTCTTCATTTGATGCAAAAGAATTAGATGGAAATCCACAGATCGGTGTCTCTCCTCTTTTCTAATAAATTACAAGAGGCTGTCAACATAAGTCTTCACTTGATGAACATTATCCCGAGCTTCATCAGCAACTACTTGAAGCTCATGCACTTGGCCAGCATCACTATTTTCAGCTTGACAGAGTGCTTTCTTGGAATCTTCATGGCTTTAATACCATTTGTTTGAGCTCCCTCTAGTGAATTATTGAGTTGGTCAAGTTCCCCAGTAACAACATCTAACTGTTGCTGTTGGTGCATCTTCTGCACAACTTTATCTTTGATATTATGATTCAGCTCCTTCATCTTGGTAGCATAGTCAGCGTCAGCTCAGGATACTGCAGCCTCAAATTCGCTGATATTGACTGATAGTTTCACCCTGGTCAGATCTTCACGACACTTTTGCTCCTGCTCCCTTCTTATGATGACTTGTTTCACCGCGGTATGGATCTCTTTGTATCCAAAACCGCCAAGTCCTAGCATGACGAACTGGGATGAAATTCAGGAATTCATTGATAACTGCTCATCAAGAGGCACTTTAGATATAATTTTTCATATGTTGTTCCATGCCTTGCATTATGAAAAGTTGAGCTCCTTAAGAACCACCTGGTCTGATTCGACATCATCATCACATGGGGGCATGTAATATGGGATTAATGTACTTAAAGAAGTTCCATGTTCTGCTCTATCCCCCCTTACCCTAGTTGCTTAACCTTCTACTATAGTTTGGGCGGTGGTTGAGACTTCACCTCCAGTTATAGCCATTGAAGTTGATAGACCTGTTTGATTAATTAAAAGTATTGATAGTTTCACAGAATAATGGAAGTTGTTTGTATATCTTGGAAACTCAGTACAATAATTACCTAACAGTAGATCAATAGCTTGAGAAGACTCCTCCACATAAATCCCAGTTTCAACAGGATCTTCAAGATGGGTATCAGGAGGTTTTATTGGGTTTATCTCCACTTGAGCTAATGTTTCTGCAATGGTAGGGTTGACATTAATGTCCACACCCTCTTCAGGCATTGGCAGTTCAGCAGCTCCTATGGATGGAACTGCATATTATTTTCAATCATGATTAGAAGTGTAAATTATAAGAAAATTTACTGGATGAAGGATAACACTCATTACAAAGGTATTCTAAATCACATTATAACTTAGCATGATGATAAAATTCTTCGAATTACATTCCACGATTCATCATTTCATCGAATGATATTTCAGAATCCTGGTTAGTCTCACCAGTGGGAGCATTTGATTTGTCCTCTTGGCAACCCTCATTCTGCAGCCCCTGACCTTGGACAGTTTCTTTAGGATGGATGGATGATTCAGTTGTCACGACTACCAATGATTCTGGTGTAGGTTCTTCTCAACTTGTAGCAGCAGTAGGGGCATTACTGGGAATAGATGTTGGCTCTTTTTCAGAAGCAGCCAAGTCAGCCTAAATTTGCATTTGTTCCACAACACCCTCCATGGTCCTGAAAGGAGGATAAATCCTTTTCCATAGAAGGTAAATTAACTAATCCCTTGCAATCCCAAGGAGAATGAGCAATCTTTTTCATGGTTTAAAATTCATGATTTTCCAAAGGACTTACAACTACTGATAAAGTGTTTAGCGGTGGACTTACTCCTTCATCGCCTTTGTCCTTTTGGATTTTTAGGAGTATCAACAATCTCCCTTAAAATCACTTGAATAGGACAATGGAAAGCCATGTTCAACTCCTCATTCATGGCCTGTTGGCCTGTAGATATCTCGACCGTGTCGTGGAGAGATTCAGCAGCAGCCCCGATGGCAGTACCACCAGGGCTATATTGTAGTGAAGTAACCTCAGTATTTTCTTTCTTTGCAAGTTGCAAGATGAAGAGAATAAATTCCTTAAGTAAAAAAGATTCGACTGAAATCAAGTTACAAATCAAATAAGGAATGAAAACTTACATCTTCAGAAGCCACATACTCGTGCCACTCCTCATCATTGATGACGTTATCCATTATTTCCTTCACCTACTTGATGATATGGATAGAATCATCGATGGAATATATATATGTCTTCAACTCTTTTACATAGGCTCTTACTTCATGAGGATCATCCTTGAAATGAATATTTGCAGGATCCTGAAGCGTCCATATTCCAGGAAGATGTAGCCCTTCACATAGCTCTAGCCATATAGTTTCAGTATCGCAGTATACATCCTGCCATGTCTGGATGGACTCTGGTCATAGATATGCATGTGTACTAGAAGGCTGCGAATAGGGTCCTACAACCTTGGATTTTAATTTCTTTCTAGCTCCTGCAACTATAAAAAGAGAATGAAAACGAGTTACTCTATAAAGTTACTGAAAATTAAATTGCCTCAATAAAGAACTCACCAAGATTTGACGGAGTGGCTCTCTTGATTCTGATAGGAGGATTATATATGGCACATGGCTATTTTGACACATGTTGTATCTCCTGAGGATCTAATGAATCAGCCTCAGTTGAAGAACTTGGTGAACGAGCTTCATGAGTGGAAGAATAACCTGCCACCTTGATTGTTTCTTTCTCAATGGTTCACTTCTTCTTCCTAACCCGATAAACATGTTTTTTCAATATGCCCTCAGGATATGAAGTTATCTAGTTTTCAGCATACCATATGGTCAAATTGCTTACCGCTATAGTATCGGGTATGTCAAAGACTGTACAATTACGTTCCACAACCATTAGCAACCATAGTTGTCGAGAAACCATTAGATGCTACTCTAATATGACGTGCAATGGAGGAGATATAACAGTTGTCTGCAGACACTAGATTTGGCATGCAAATCGATATAGCGTATAGGCCTCACATATAATTTCCCCATCAATTTTGGTGTCCAGTACACCATCTCTACAGGCCACCATGTAAGACCCCTATTTCAAGTTGGCTGATCCATCATCAACAAATCACCCTGTTGGTGGATTTCCATAGGGAAAGAAGTGAAATTCCTTATTCATACCCAGCCTCGGCCTAATATCATAGGCATTGAGGTCCAAAGGAAAAACTCCAAAGAAGGCCTGAATAGACGGCCTGAAAGAACATCCAGGAATCTGTATCCCGTTCTGTACAGTGTATATCCAGAAGTGAGTGGCGATCCATCCCCATAAAACTTTGAATAGTCCCACTAATCTCAATGGAGGCTTACCTATATAGACATGGAGTAAGCTCCTATTAATCTTTTCCAAATCCGGGGTAGACAACCCCACCATCTTCCTCTCATCCAACATGGATGCAATAACAAAGGTCCATGGCCTGATGCCTCCCTTTGAATATCTAACTAAAAAAATATAGACACTAATCCATAAGGCTAAAAATCCTACCGGATAGGTATTCTCCAGGATTTTATGATTCACTTCATAACCCCATTTCTCAAACTCTCCTGCTTCCCGAGTTGGCCAGAATGTGCTAGGAACACCTCTCTTATCTGCTCTGGGGAAGCTAGTAGGATGAGTACTGGTGGGCTCCTTTTCCCTCTTCTCCTTGAGAAACAAATCCATCCATTCCTCTGGGTGAATATCCCTTCAAGAATGAGTCCTTCAAGTCTTTGAGATTTAGAGTTTATGATAAATCTTCAATAACTCTCGAACCCAATTCAGAGACTTCTCCACATCACTCAAAGATGCCTTTGGAGGGATGAATTCATCATACATATCACCCAAAATTGGAACCTCTGAGATCTTGTAGACATCCCAAAAACTAATGCCAACTTCTCCATGGGTCAGATGGAATGAATTCGTTTCTAGGATCCAGCGGTTAAGCAACTCCGGTGCAAAATTATCATTACTATAAACATACGTCTGCCAAGCCCAGATGGATTCATAAATTGCAACTCTCTTCATATCCTCGAAAAACTCTTCACAATTTTCTCGCACCCAATAAGACGACATCCAAGTTGGATTCACCCCTCCTCCAGAATGGAATTCCCATTTCTCCTTACACCCTTTGGATTGATCCATATGAGAATTATGAAACATTGAGGGATAACAATGTGGTTGAAGCTCAAGTTTTTGAAGTTTCAGATCTGGTGTACAAGAGCTATGATGCATTATATAGGCTTTCTTTACTGTTCCATCATTAGAAAATGTTCTTGAAATTGAGACATTCGCTGAAGAAAATTTTTTATACGACTGAAACCAAGAAGGCGGGAGATACTTCTTTTCCTCGGGAATATTTACATCTTGCAGATGACCATGGCCATATAGAGGCAGATAGATGTGGTGCGGGAAATTAAGATGATGCTTCTTCAAGTACTTGGCTAATTATGGGAGAGTGCATTCAAATATGGAATAAAAATCATGGACAATGATGTCCATCATATCATCAATTATTTTTAATTACAGTTCATCAGCCATTCCAATTCTCTTTGGATCCATTGTATCTGCAAAAAATATGAATAATTAACTCTTAAACTATGTTGATTTTTCATAAAATTTGTGATGGAATTTGAAAACTTGACAACGGAATTTAGGCGTGCAAGTCCCATAGTTGGCGCGCAAGTCTCCTTCGGTCTCACACGTATTGGGCATGCAGGTATCACCGCACAAGTCCAAATACCTTAACAGAAGCGCGATGCAAGAAAGAAGAAGCGCAGACAAGAAGCGCGGACGAGTGAAAGACGGGTGTCCACATGTGCGCCGATAGCCAAAAACAAGCAAGAGACAGGTGATTTTCACAAAGTTAGTCATTCTATTTATAGACGAGGCCATATCCCTGCGCGCCCGAAGCTCAATTCTACACGCGGGACCCTACGCGCCAGAATCCCATTTGTGCGCCATACCCTGCGCGCCCTAATTTCCTTTTGATTCTCGATTTCCCCATAGTCAAATCCTCATTTTCTTTTGGATCCAACTTTGAGGGGGGACTTGTTTTGACGTACCTTTCGTCACAGAGTCTAAATACTATAAAATGGGAATATCTTAGACCAAAGTGATTCATCCTTTGAAAACATATCAAATAAATTGAAAAAGGAATGAATATGAAGAACATTGCACAAGGGTCGTGCAAGTTCTACCATGGTCACACAAGTACACGTGTGCGCCACATTATTGGTTGCACAAGTGACTTGCGTGCCATAAGTGATAACCGCCCGGGGTCTTCTCCTACCTATAAATACATCCGGTGGGCCCTCCATTTCAGGAGGAATTTTTCCAGAATTCAGATACAGAGCTCTGAATGCCCAAGTCTCTTCTTCAAGTCTTTTGAACATTTCTAAGGTAATTCTTTACCTAGAATGGAAGGTTTAAACAAGATAAATAAGGTCAAAGTGTTAGAATTCACTAACACTTAGTGATTTACACATATTTACATAGCTAATGTTAGAGAGTTCATTCATTCAACATCATCCTTTAATGATGAGAGAATAATTAATTTGGGCCTCCTTCTCATGAGTAAGCCCCAGTCATAATTTCCCTTAATTCTAGGCATCATCCTTAGGAGTATGCCCCATGTCCCTTAAATTTTCAAATCCCTTTCACCCGGGCCTCCTTCTCAGGAGTAAGCCCCAGTCTCAACTCTTAACCATCCCTAATTTACTTTTTTGATCTGGGATTCCTTTTTAGGAGTAAAACCCAATCATAATTCTCCTCCTAACTTGGAAATATTCATTTGGAGTAATCCTCAAGGTTAGAGTATTAGAATCTCCATAAAGCACATATACCTTTATGGACCCTATTCCCAGATTTCTTCCCTGAAGTAAATCATAATATTCATCTGTTTGGGCAGTCATACATACATAATCCCCACATCATTTCTTATGATTGCATCTTTCATTGCACAATTTTCCAATTTTACCAATACCTCTTGTTTCTCACACCGAGAATTACTCACGTGAGCTTAGACTGTAAATGTAATTATGACACCATTCCTTGATCAATCAATCATAAACATCATACTCCCTTATTTGAACTACGTGGGTTCTGATTCCTTTTCTAAAAAAAGGATACATAGGTAGCCTATCTGCGGGTGTGATCCCTACTCTAAAACAATCTATGTCCTTTTTAATGAAAATAAACTTCAAATGCATCGCTTAGTGGATTTAAAACCATCATGGTTATCATAATAACCAAGAGACTTCTATATAATGTATTGAAGGATACCATTGACTAAGAATCTCTAAACAAACACAGATGATTCTATATCGATGAAGAACCGCGAATACATATAAAAGATTCTCTAAATTTCCTACATTTTTAATCATTGATTTTCCAATCTAAAGAAAATCTCATTTTACAGTTGGTAATGTAATAATGATTCACAAACATAACTTTAATCTATAAAGAGAGTCCCAGAGTAGAAAATAATTCCCGTAAAAAAGGTGTGATGAATCTGACCTCCCATCCTCTCGACCAATGCAAATTCCTAAGCCTCATCGGTCCACAACGAATGAGTACCTACCTTTGGAATGTAGGTCCAAATGGATATGGAATCATTGGATGTTTCCGATTCTACTAACAAATCCATTAAAACCCAATTGTATTTTTTGAACCTTGAATCAATGAGGTCATCCCCAATTCTAGAGAGAAACAGAGGAATATATTTATAATGAAAGGAAAATGTATATTTGAAGTGATTCTTATGTAGTGGATTTGGTGGAAAAAACTAAAAAAAACATCTAAATATAAATGATATTAAATTGGGGATTCTTGAACATGATTTAACTACACATTATTGAGAATAAAATCATATAATTAGAGATATATTTTATTGATAAGACTGCACATACATCAAAATATCATGGTGGTTTCATATATTTAATGTAGAATAAAATATGAACATTTTCCAATAATTAAAATAAAATATAAAATAAAATAAGTAAGAATGTATAGTAATTAAGATAGCATATATGGTCGTTATTGTAGAAAAATATGATTATAGATAACTATGTATATAAAATAGAGAATAGTGGGTCTAAATATGTTGATATAATATTCTTGAGAAAATGACATGTTTCTTTAGTATTTTGAAGGAATATGAAGAACCAAATCATTCATGACATGAAGAGAATACATTTTTATACAGTACTGATTAATATTGTCTCATTTTTGGTTCGGGATGTTGTTATACACAGAATAACTAAATCATATATCATTATAGGTAATTATCATCTAAAGTTTAATTAAATAAACCAGATGAAAATAGTGGAGAACCATCATGATCAGATCAATATGGTATTGCATGATGTTTAAAGTAGCAGGATTACATGATTGAATCCACAAATATAACACAATGCGAATTGTGTTTTAATGACTTCATGATACATGGATTTAAATCCGCATATGGATGCAATGAAAAAACTATTATTGGGTTGTCTATTATCATGACCCCCTCCCACAAAAGATGCCCCTTCTGAGCTGACAATGGTGAAAGGGAGATAATGACCCCCGATTCCTGCCTCTAGTAGGACCCGGAGTGGCGACTAGAACCAAGGGTATTAGTTTTTCTAAATATGGGAGGCATTAACCTTTTATTAATTAAGGTCAAAAAATAGGATGAGTCAAACACTAATGAAAAAAAGAACATGTAAATGAAAATAACCCCAAAACAATCCCACATGCATGTTTAAAAAATTATGAAACAAATTACACGTATAAGAAAACTCAAAAGTGCAATACCAAAAGAAACAAGAGTACAACAACTGATAAAAAATCCAACTGTCCGTTCTAGTAGGTTCCCACACGGCCCAGGTAGTCCTATAGGAAACCTGAAAGTAAACGTAGGGTGATAATACAATTATACTCAGTAGGGAAACCTAATGCTCTCCTACACAGGTGGGGAGTCATCCTAATGTCCCGTGAGAACAACAGAAGAAACCAACCCTAATAAAGAATTATATCCACCCAACCTCATGAACCACGCTCACCAAAAACACAAAACAACTGGTAGTAGTATATAATAATATGACTATTGGGTACCTCACACCAATTCCCTCCACTAGCCAGCTGCTCTTCCTAACGGCGAACATCCTGGTGGTACCACACTCTTCCTGCCCACACACACATGGGCCTCACAAACCACATATCCCGCACGCACAAACTTGGGCCTCACAAACTACATATCTCACCTGCACACACCTAGGACCCACAACCCCATATCCCTCCCACACACACCTAGGCCTCAAAAACCACATATCCCGCCCGTAAACACCTGGGTCTCACTAACCACAATCACATACCCGACCGAACACACCTAGGCCTCATCCCGAATATTCGTGGGAATAGTAAACCTGTCCGAATAGTAATGGGATAAAATAACTCCAATCAAAACCTACCTGAAGAGTCTTGGGTGTAATTTTTCCTCAAGCCATCACAACCTATGGAATAAGGAACATGAATGAGCTAGTGACTAAGGGGAAAACACCCTCTCCCATGAAATGGGAGTGTTCAACACTAGGTGCTCAACATGATTGGGGTGAGAAAAAACACAAAGATATAGATTCATATAAGTATACCAAACACAAAGCCCAACCTATTGATTCTAAATAGAGCACCTGAGCACATGCCTCGACACTGCTACTACGAAGCATGCATACAAAAAACAAACCCAACCCCATTCAGGTTTCATTTTTGACCAGTATTAGTTTATTAGTTCGTTAACTACTGGGCAACTAACCACAAATAAACCATATCAAGAGTTTCATAGAAAAATCCTGCCAACCACAAATCAAGTTAGATAAAACACAAGCAACACAAAAGAAACCCTTTTATCATCAATCAATCCCCATTGATTTTTTACAACTTATAATTCAGTATCATTCACTAAAGTTAATTTATCACTTTCCACTTTATTTTAATATCACAACCCATTACTACAGCCCTGCTGCCACTATAACCACATCTCCACAACCGTATCACAAAACAAGGATCGTGCCACATCATTTCCCCTTTAATATCATTTACCGCATCCCTGATGCCCATACTATTCGTAATAACCTAGGATTAACCACCTATTTTCACACAGAACGTAACCAAACCAATGCCCACATTTTCATTATTCCATTTGGTTCAACCGTGGTGATCACACAAGGGTTCTAAATATTCATTTAATCAGCCAACTTTTCGTGATTAACCAATTTCCATATTCCACAACGATTCCATCCAAAAAACGGTCTAGAAAAATTGGGAAACATTTAATTGCACATGAAAAGTCCCCCAACGACCATGATTTTCAGTAGGCATAAGTCTATGCAATTCAAAACATAAAAAAGGATTATCATTGATGGAAAATAAAACAAAAATATTAATATAATTTCCCCACAACTGTTATTTAGCCGGTTATTATATTTATTTATTGGTTCAACTGTATCTCATGAAAACCAGAGGATACCCACCCCGCATGATTCAAAAAACGGAGAGAGACGAAGTTAAGATCCGTACCTTAAAGGTTTTTGACGGAAACCACAACAGTCAAAGAATGATCAAGGAACCTCGGTTGATTCTCCAAAACCCCACCTTTGATCTCTCCTCCTAGAAAGATCAAGACCAAGACACATCATATTAAACATCAACACTATTAGATTTACCCATAATGGATGTATATTTATGAAATTGAGGGTATGTGAGGAGTATATCTATGAATATCTAATAACCCAACAAGAACAATCACATACCTTGAGAAACCTGCTTTCATTTGTGAAGAGAAGCCTCCAGATCACCACCAAAATGCTTTGGATATGTTATTCTACCTCCAAGGAAGGGTAATCCCGAGTTATGGCCGCTTTTGGGCTTAAAAAAACCATTTAGAAGAAAAATAGTTGAGATCCACAATTTTAGGATCTAACTTTATGTGCCTGCATGTCCAGTCCACACAGTTTAACAAACAGTGCGCTAAACGGGAGTTAGCTTCGTCCTCGACAATAATCCTTGCACGGTTAGGCCACACTGTTTTTCCTAACCCTGTGCCTCCCATGTAAAGGCTACTGGCTCCAACACCAACCTCACACATTTTGCGCACAGGGTTTGAAAAATCGTCCGCCTCCCGTGCGAAGGCCATTACCCCCTTTAGTTTTCTTTAAAGGTCCACCCAAACACACCCCCAAGACACCTTGATTTCCCAAAACACCTCTATCCCCACATTTTCAGAATGGAATGGACCAGAGAGGTAGGGACATTACATCAGATACCTCCTAAAACATTATCGTCCTCATGAATTAAAAACCATCCTATAAAAGGGGAAAGTTCCAAACAACCATTCTGAAAGATACCTCTCAGGGATCTCGTCATAAAGGAAACCAACCACTATCATAATTATATGAGTCAGGGAATTCCTTCTCCTATGTCGAGATATTATCGGATTTAGGTGGCACTGACTCTCCTGAACAGGTTTAATCGCATCTGCATTAATGCATCTCGATTAAGAATTGGGTCTTCCCACATCCATATATTAAGATTCTTCCAACTTACACTCCCCCCAACACCGTACAACCAACACACTTCCCAAACAAATGGATTGGGAATTCCTTCTCTCATGTCGAGATATTATCTGCTTTAGGCGGCACTGACTCGCCCGCATGGGTTCAATCAAATCCGCAGTAATGACTCTTGATTAAGGATCAGGTTTTTCCCTTTCCCCACACATCTGGACATGTTACACACTTCCATAGAACAATGAAAATAAATTTCTCACAACCAAAAAACGAATCATGCCATATATCAAAGGTACATAGTATAACATCAAAACGAAGATTATATGAACAAAGAAAAAAAACGTCAAAACAACTCCGGGTACTGAGAGCGCATTTACGTCTCTCACTCCTAGGTACTTTCCTCAAGCCCACCTTGTCTCCACAACACACGAACAAAAGGAATGGTTTGTTCACGAAGCAACTTCTCTTCACGACCATCGATCATCCCTGGTCTCTCCACGAACGTCGCGTCGTCTCCCATATCTATCTCTCCCCACTCAATAACTTGAGAGTCATCATGTAAGTACCGACGAAGCTGGGAGACATGGAAGACGTCATGAACCTTATCCAACTGAGGTGGCAGGGCCAGCTGATATGCCACCTCACCGACTCGCTTTAGCACCTTGAATGGTCCGATGAACCTAGGGGATAGCTTACACCCCTTCCCAAATCTCTTCTACCCTAGTCGGGGGGAAACCTTCAACAACACATGATCTCCCACCTCAAAATCCATGGGCCTCCTTCGACGATCAACGTTACACTTCTGTCAGTCCTGAGCTACTTTCATCCTCTCACACACAAGCTGGACATTCTATGTGGTGCTCTGTACTACCTATGGCCCAAGAGCACCTGTCTCACCAACCTCTACCCAGAAAATGGGTGAATGACATGGTGTTCCATACAAAGCCTCAAACGGTTCCATGCCAATAGTAGAGTGGAAGTTGTTGTTATAGAAAAACTCTACTACAGGCAAGTGTCACACCCATGATCCTCTGAAATCCAGATCACATGCTCGCAGCATGTCCTCCAATGTCTGGATAGTTTTCTCTATCTGCCCATCGGTCTAGGGGTGGAAAGCAGTGCTCTAGCATAGATGGGTGCCAAAATGATGCTATAACCCCCTCTAGACTCATCAGGTAAACCGAGTATCCTGATCTAAGATGATAGTCATCAGAACTCCATGAAAACGCACCACCTCATCTACGTACCTCTGTGCTAAGGTACTCACTGGGATCGACTCCTTAATTGCTAAGAAGTGAGATGATTTAGTCAGTCGATCCACCACTACCTAGATAGTATCATAACCAGCCTGAGCTCTGGGTAGTCCTGTGACGAAGCCCATTGATATGTCATCCCATTTCCACTCGGGGACATCTAAAGGATGCAACAAACCACTGAGGACACAGTTTTCATCATTTACTTGATGAAACACTAGGAACCTAGCCACAAACTCTACCACTGACCGTTTCACCCCATGCCACCAAACTGTTCCCTCAGGCCTCAGTACATTTTTGAAACTCCCAGATGTACCACCAAGGCTGAGCTATGGTACTCAGGGAGAACTCCCTCGCACATTGCCTACAGAACAAAAAACCCTCCATGAAAAAGAATCTAATATCGGCTGTCCTCTAACCATCCTTCTGGAGCATTTCCCTGATCGATACGATCCCGCATTACATCCGCCTCGGAGTGTCCCCCATGAGACTCTTCCACCTACTGCGACATGGAGGATTGCACTGTCATCTAAAACAAACAATCTCTAACACCCTCTTCCCTTGAATCCAAGTGCAAGTCAGCCAACTCTCCCATCACTTTCCAAGCATCACCCGATTCATGAACCACTTCTTTATATGAATTGATGATCAAGGAATCAGCCACAACATTTCCCTTACCTTCATTGTAAGATATCTCGAAGTCATAGTCTAAGGGAAACTCAACACATCTCTACTGCAGTATGTTCCGGTCACGCTGGGAGAAGATATAATGCAAGCTCTTGTGATCTGAGAAGACCATGAAGCGCTCCCCAAAAAGGTAATGTCTCCACTACTTCAGTGCGAACACTACTGCAGCAAGATCTAGGTCATGGGTGACATAGTTATGCTAATCAGGGTGCAACTTCCTAGACCCATAATAGATCACACCCTTCTTCTGCATCAGTACGTTTCCCAATACAAGGCCAGAAGCATCACAAAACACCTCATACAACAACCCTTCCTCTGGAAATCTATGTACTTGAGCACTGACCAACATCTCCTTCAGTTAGTCGAAAGATTTCTAGAACTTCTCGTTCCATACGAAGTCCTGGTTCTTCCTAGTAAAAACTGTCAATGGGGCAGAAACACGGGAGAAGTCTGAAACGAACCTCTGATAATAACAGGCCAACCCCAGGAAACTACGAACTTCTACCATGCTCTTGGGTGCCTCCCAAGAAACAACTTCCTCTACCTTTGACGGTTCCACTGACGCTCCATGCCAAGACACCACGTGTCCACGGATGTCCACTTCATTCATTAAGAACATACACATCGACAATTTCCCATAAATCATGTGGTGTCGAAGGAAATCCAAGTCTACCCTGAGATGATCAACGTGATCCTCCTCTGATCTTGAATAGATCAGGATGTCATCGATAATCACAACAATGAACCAGTCCAAAAACTCTTGGATGAAAAACTTCATAAGTCCCATGAACACAGCTGGAGCATTCATAACTCCAAACGACATCACTACAAACTCGAAGAGTCCATAAATGCACCTGAAAGCCGCCTTCGAGATTTCATTGTATATTACCCCTCACCTGATGATATATAGATTGTAGATAAATTTTAGAAAACCAACAAGCTCCCTTCCATTGGTTGAATAGATCATCTATCATTGGAAGGGGGTAACAGTTCTTGACCGTTACCTGATTCAACCTTCGGTAGTCTATTCATAGCATGAGACCACCATCGGCCTTCTTCATGAACAAAACTGAAGAACCCCGTGGAGAAACACTGGGTAAAACAAAAACCTTCTCCATCAGATCGTCAATCTAAATCTGCAACTCCCACAACTCCGAAGGTTCCATCCGATAAGGGTCTATCGAAATCAGATGGGCACTAGGCTGTTATTTTATCCCAGACTCAACGTCGTGTCGGGTGGGGGTAGAGTCACAACCTCCTCGGGAAAAACATCGAGGAACTCCCCCAACAACCTATGGACCTTACATCATCTCTGTATAAGCTGAAACAACTGATAACCCACCTAACAAGGAAAGGGGATGATTTACATGCGAGCTTCTCACCTGATAGCTCATCTCACCAACAAAAGATACACGCTTCCCATCCATGTCGGAGAACATGACTCTTCTTCGGAAGCAGTCGATAACGGAACTAACAGAAAACAACCAGTCGATTCCTAGGATGAAATCGTACGGATACATCTGTAGTAAAAGAATATCCCCACTAGATTGATGCGGTCCCAACGTCAGCCCACATCCCCGTCAAACACAAGATATGCTGATCTGAGCTCCAACTGGTGTACTCATCACTAGGGGTATAGAAAGTCTCTCTACATCTAGACCCAATTCATGGGCTAGATCGGGTGCAAAAAAGGAGAGAGAAGCTTTTGAATCGAACAAAGTAGAAATGAGAGTACTGAACAAACAAATTATACCTCGCACCACCTCTGGTCCTGTCAGAGCTGCAAACTCTGCTGTGTGGAACTATTCATGCCCAACTCCTCTGCCTCTATGATGTCGACCACCTCCCACACCACATCCTAGTCAAGGTCCTCGAGGAGCACCCTGAGGTCGGACTCCTCCAACAAAGTCTGCCCTCGGAGGAGCAGGGTCTGGCTGCTACTGGAAGGGCCTCACCGGCAACTGGTGCTGCTGAGGTGGGCATTGAACCTGTACACCTCCACTGTTCTGAGCACGGTTCGGGCACCGACCTTGAATTTGACCGAGAACACCGCAAGAGAAACACTTCTATCATGGACTCATGAAAAAGCGACGAGGACCTAAAGATCTGAACTGGAACTGCTCAGGCCTCCTCCAAACGTCTGTTCTGAGACTCCTCATCTGCAAAGAGATCTGAAGCAAAGCGTATGAGACCCATAAACTTGATCCCCAATTCTTTTACTTATATAATCCCCTGTTGGAGGTAGAGTATCTTCACCCGATTCTCTGCCTTGATCATAGAAGAAAGTAATTCATCTTGGAACTACTTCTCAAAGTCATCCCACAGAACCACTACCTCTGACCTCTCTCCGAGGTAGAGCATCCACCACTAACGCGCTGCACCTCTCAAGTGATTGATTACTAGGGGAACCCAATACACCCTCGGTGCACAGATCAAAGTAAAATCAATCCCGAACTCCTCAAGTCACCCCTCCATCTACATATTCAAAGTAATACAGTCATACTTCTTGAGGGTTGTTCTTGGAAAGAACGAAGAGTCTTCTACCACTAATCATCTTCGTCCTCTTGGTCTATAATGAACTGATCGACTGCCTAAATCTGCTGGGCCTCGACTGTCTGAGTCACCAAGGGACGATGTCCATGTGCCAAAACTGTATAGTAACCAAAGATTGCCTAAGACCAAGTAGTAAAGAAAATTTCTCAAGGTTTCACAATATCAATTTATTTCAATTTCATTCCTTGAACACCCATATCAAGTAAAAAACAATCATGATGATGCATGTAACTTCCCTAGGGTCTCTACCCTGCAATAACTGTAGTCTCACTTGTCCATTTGGTAGGATTAGGGGCCTTGCATCGGATAATGGGGGGCCCTAAAATCCTGTGTCCTAGCTGGTCTTCCCTAGCCTATTTCACGCACCAAGATTACCTAACACTGTTTCCCTACCATATCATTTAATCCTCATTGTGCCTAACTCCAGACTCCATCGTATCACTCAACCATCCCATTGATACCATTCTGTCACGACCCCCTCCCCCCAAAGATGCACCTTCTGAGATGGAAATGGTGAAAGGGAGATAATGACCCCGGAGTCCCGCCTCTAGTAGGCCCCAGAGTGGCGACTAGCACCATGGGTATTAGTTTTTTCAAAAATGGGAGGCATTACCATTTTATTAATTATGATCGGGAAATAGGATGAGTCAAACACCAAAGGAAAAAAGGAACAAGTAAATGAAAATAAACCCAATACAATCCCACATGCATGTCTA